>OY728161.1:1518843887-1519004261 GCA_963277665.1 Viscum album
ATCTCACTCAGGTTCTTATCAACTATCCATATTGATCTCATAAAAATTTAACATTCGTATAACTCCATATCACTTAATGATATAACAAGTCTCATACTCCTATGAGTAGTTTCCCATCGAAACATGGCTTATAAAATCTGATCCACGTATGATATTTGGTGGTGTGTTTACAATTGGGTGTGTTGTGATTTATATGTATGATATTCATGGTTTACACCAACAGTCTTCTCGGTCATCTATAATAGGATTGAAATAATGCTACAATTGGATAAAGATTGGATTTTATGACCCTAGTTTGGGGGGTGGACACCCCCACCCCTTGGACAACCCCCCACCCCCTGGACACCCCCCCACCCCCTGGACAGCCCTGCCACCCCCCGTGGACAGCCCTGCCACCCCCGGGACAGCCCGCCTACCCCCTGTAGACAGACCGCCCACCCCCCTGGACACCCTAGACAGCCCCTCCACCCCCGTGGACAGCTCGTCCACCCACCTCGTACCCCCCTGTATAGCCCCGTCACCCCCTGGACAGCCTGACCACCCCCTAAACACCTCGTACCCCTAGAAATACCCCCACCCCTGGACACCCCCACCCCCCCTGGACAGCCCTACCACCCCCGTAGATAGCCCTACCACCCCCGTGGACAGCCCACCCACCCCCTGTGGACAGCCCGCCCACCCCCCTGGACACCCTGTACCCCCCCTGGACAGCCCCGCTACCCCCTGGACAGCCCGCCCACCCCCTGCACAACCCCCACCCCTGGAAATCCCCCCCCGGAACCCCCGACCCCCTGGATAGCCCCGACACCCCTGTGGACAGCCCACCCACCCCCGTGGACACCCCGTACCCCCTGGACAGCCCCCCCCCCCCCACCCCCGTGGACAACCCACCCACCCCCCTTGGACACCCGTACCCCCCTGGACAGCCCCACCACCCCCGTGGAAAGCCCACCCACCCACACTGTACCCCTGGATAGCCCCACCACCCCCCTGGACAGCCCGCCCACCCCCTGGACACCTCGTACCCCCCCCTGGACAACCCCCAACCCTTGAAAAGCCCCCCACCCCCCTGGACACTCCCGACCCCCTGGACAGCCCTACCACCCCCATGGATAGCCCACCCACCCCCTGGACACCCCCTCCCCCCGTGGACATCCCCCAACCCCGTGGACAGCCCGCCCACCCCCCCTAGACACCCGCCCACCACCCCCCGCCCACCCCCATCACCCCGGACACCCCCACCCCCTGGAAAGCCCCCCACCCCCTAGACACCCCTGAACCCACTGGAAAACCTCACCACCCCCATGGACAACTCGACCACCGCCCGTGGACAACCCACCCACCCCCTGGACACCCCTTACCCCCTAGATAGCCCTGCCACCCCTGCCACCCCCTGGACAGCCCGCCCACCCCCCTAGACACCCTGTACCCCTTGGACAGCCCCCACCACCCCCGCTACCCCCTGGACAGCCTGCCCACCCCTGGAAAACTCGTACCCCCTGGACAACCCCCCCACCCCTGGAAATCCCCCCCACCCCTGGACACCCCCGACCCCCCTAGACAGCCCCGCCACCCCCATGGACAGCCCACCCACCCCCTGGACACCCTATACCCCCTGGACAGCCCCCCACCCTCATGGGCAGCCCACCCTGTAATGGATCAGACCTCTCTGGTCCATTCCTTTGTGAAAATCAGGTGTATGAGGTGATTTGGGAGGTCAAGGTGACTTATCCCCAACACTTTGCCAATTTTCCAATTTGGTGAACAGTTCAAACGGTAGACAACTGTGAACAGTGAAACGGTAACCTTCTGTGAACAGTACAACTGTAACCTTAGGTGAACAGTGTCATCATTGACCTTCTATGAACAGTGTCATCAATAACCTTCTGTGAACAGTGCAACTATAACCTTAGATAAATAGTGTCATCATTGACCTTCTCTGAACAGTGTCATCAGTGATCTTCTGTGAACAATGCAACGTTAACCTTAGGTGAACAGTGTCATCATTGATCTTCTATGAACAATATCACCATTAAACTTCTGTGAATAGTGCAATTTTAACCTTAGGTGAACAGTGTCATCATTGACCTTCTATGAACAGTGTCATCATTAACCTTCTGTGAACAGTGAAACATTAACCTTAGGTGAATAGTGTCATCATTGACCTTCTGTGGACAGTGTCATCATTAACCTTCTGTGAACAGTGTAATGGTAACCTTAGGTGAACAGTGTCACCATTGACCTTTGTGAATAGTTCCATCATTAACCTTCTGTGAACAGTGCAACGTTAACCTTAGGTAAATAGTGTCATCATTGATCTTCTGTGAAGTGTTAGTATTAACCTTATGCGAAAAATGTCATCATTAACCTTCTATGAATAGTGTCATCATTGGCCTTCTATGAACAGTGCAACGTTAACCTTAGGTGAACAGTGTCATCATTAACCTTCTGTGAACAGTGACATCAGTGACCTTTTGTGAACAGTGACATTAGTGACCTTAGGGTGTACAGTGTTTCCAGAACAGTAGGGTGTACAGTGTTTCCAGAATGTTAGGGTGTACAGTGTTTCCAGAACGGTAGGGTGAACGGTGTTTCCAACTTCCTACAGTTCGCCCCTTTGACGTTTCTTTTGACGTAAAACACATTCAAGGCCTTGTTTTAAGGGATTTAAGGCCAAATAAAATCTCATAACTCCTATATTAATTATTCCTAAGGCTCAGGGATGTTTTTTACTTGGTCAAACCACGTGGTTTAGTGCGCTCCGTTTTTAATGGGAAATCCAGCGTATCTTAAACCACTGCTCCGTTAAATCTTCTAAAGGGATGGGATATCTTCCTCCCTAATTCTTTCTCCTTGTTCTTGGGTGTGAGATGCTCAAACATCCCATTCATTCTCATAGGAGTTTCACAATCAAACTTTCCTCCTCGGATTGGTTCCACTCTGTTTTGATGAAACCAAGCAGTATCAATCAATATTCGATATAAGGTATGTTTTATCGTCGTTCTTTTGGGGTTTATATTCTCATGTTTCTCCTTTCCATATTATAGCATGTGATCTCCATGCTTCTAATGGAGTTTTCTTGGGTTTTGGTTGGTACGGTCGTACCGTGGCATCCTCGGGTGGATGCAGTTGTCGCGAGAGGAGGCGACCGTGATCCGTTGTGTGGACCATTCTCATATAAAGAACGTTAAGAAACATTTGAGGTAGGAGATTCATTACTTCTATCTTCCTTTACGTGCAACTATATTGTTAGCATGTTTTATCCCACTGGATCACAATGGAATTGACCTAATAAATATTTGAACTGGATAAACAAATTGATATCGATCATATGTTATTGCCTCTTGTTTTGCTAGATAGTGTGATATGAATGCTTGTTTTGTTTAGTATTTTGTTCTTGATGGAAATTGGTAAATAACGTAAAGCCGGAATTAATTGATAATGGTTTGGCTAAAGATAAAGAGGCATGTAAATGAATTCGGTTCTTCTTGTTGCAATTTGATGTTAATCAAAATGGTGCAGTAAGAATGTTTAACTATTTGTGATAGCTTAATGATTAGGTTTTCTGAATTTGGAACCTAAGAATAATAATCAGTTAATCTAAGATGGATTAAAGAACCGGTTGATCGATAAAAGATAACTCCTTGCAGGGTTCTGAGTTACCCTATTGTTTGTTAAAGGGCCAAGAGCCCAATTGTTAAAATGTTTGTTTTCCTACTACTTGTGTTGTGATGTGAGCCTGGATGGATGTTGTGATATGTGGGGGCATGGATGCCTTTTGGTTTTGAAAGAAGATGACACCTAGAGTGGCGAGATGAATCGGTTTATGCATGTGGGTGTCGGGGAGGACACCAGGGATGATGGAACGAGATGGATGTGATTGTTGGATGCTTACTGATTCTTATTGGTTGATTATCTACTTTACTTTTCCCCATTGCTCAAGGTATCTGGTCTTGATTACCCTTCTTCTAAAAGAGGCAAAGACACGCGAGGTATGCCACATGCTTTCCGTGTTTATCTTCTCAAGGAAGGATGGGTCTACGCTCTTGCTATAGGCGGCAAAGACTCGACGGGTAGTACATCTACTCACCGTGTTGAGCCCCCTTGTGTTTAGTAGCATAGAATTTTTTTCTAGAATTCCTGGGGATATGGGAAAGTAATTCTGTAATGAATAATTGAATAAATTATGTTAACCCTTGGGGTTGGAGTTGCTGGAACATGATGATGAGGTTGTAATTTTAAAGGGACAGTGGACTTTGGGTGTGATGCTAATGAAGTTTAATGTGGAATTGTAAATGGTTAATTAATGTTTAAAGAATTAATTAATGTAAATTGGAACTGATAAAAAGGGAATGGAGTAAGGCAATAATTTTTTTAAAATGGTTTTGTGCTTATAGGATACTTAGTCTTAGAAGTGGCAGCCCAAAGTCTGAGAGACGTTAGCTACAGTTGAGTCTAAGACTAGGTTATGCCCATAGTGTGGTTGTGAGATATAGTATATTCTGTACCTTTTGTGTTTATATACACTACTCCACCTTGTTAGTAAGGGCAACTGACACCCTAAGGATTCTGAGCCCTGGGGGGTGTTTTCCCTAACATTCTGGTGGGAGGATGGATGGATGACTAACCCCTTTGGCCCCGCTCTCTTCTCTTGGTAGATACTTGTGCTGGTAGGCACAATGGTTAGTTTTATCCATATATGTGTGTAGAGGGATGTAATGGCTTGTGGTTATCCACACACACATATTCTGGATATAGTATACTATGGACTACTATAGGTGTAACGTGTATAGGCTGTGATGGCTTGAGGATCCTTACTTTGTGCATGGGCTGTAATGGCTTGAGGTATAATACCCGACGTATGATACACGTTATGCGAGCTATGATGGCTCACAGAAACTACCTGGTTACTTTCTTGCGTGGACATGGTGGTTTTGTTGCATGAGGTACATGTTGTGGTGCTTCGCCCAGGTGTCTGCGGGCAAACCTTTTTGGAGAGAGATGCTTAGGACGTGCGATGTTGGGGAAAAGTGGAAAACCAATGGGGAAGTAGTAGCAGGGTACCCTTGATATTCTTTGTTATATTATATACTCTTGTATGTGTTACTTGGTGAGAGTATCCATGGTGAGGTTGGGAACATATTATACCTTTTTTAGGTGATGAGTTAGTTTCACTTGTTGTTCACTGTGTTTTAGCATGCTTTCTTTACTTTTGTCACGACTCGACCCAACGGGGCTCAAGCTGCGACTCCCCAAGCCCGCCTCTAATAGGCCAGGGGCTGGAGACTAGCGCTGAGTAGGCTATCACACACATGGTAGGCAGTAGCCTAAGGTACCTGCACACACGCACCCACAAAAACCTCCATGCAATAGGGCAGAGATATATAAAACTGAAAAGAAAATTCACATCTATCCCAAACCAGAGTACAAAAGAAGTACAAAAGGGCAAAACATGGCCCACCAAAAGAAAACTACAAAAGCACGTCCAACCTGCTCTGCAGAAGGGGAACGTTGCCACAAACACCCGCCGAAAAGCACCCTCGACACCGCACCGGTAACACCCCATTCAGTCTCTCTCACTCAGCTCCGCCTCCTCTGGTTCCTCCTGGGACTCCGTCGAAAGGCTTGTGGTCTGCACAAGACACAAACATGTGCGGGCAAATCCCGTGCAGGGGTGAGTATAAACATACTCAGTAGGCACCCCAAAAACCCAAAACCAAAGAGAGCAACTGAAAGGAAACAGTCCGCTCATCCTAGCCAGAGGGAACCCAGATGAGAGAGAAACTCCATCTCATGACCATCCTCGGCTAAACACAACTAGTCATCTCAGCTCAGGTGTATGCCCATACATACACCTAGAACAATCCAGATATATCCAGCTCACACAACAAGCCACCTGAGGTACCGACCTCGTCACCAGCAACAATTCACAACCAGGAGAGCACACTCCATGATCATTGTCATCCCAAATGACACACTTCTGAGAGATACACTCCATCGGGTTTCTCACAAACATCTTAGACGCTCACCCGAGAGTCCACGCTCGTCGGATATCTTCACTGAGGAAACCCCGCCAAAACAACTTAACCACCAAACTCCTCGGATATGGGATCTCTCCTAGGGTCCGCTAGGGGATACCAGAACTCACTCCAGTATATGAAGATCACAGATAGGGGATCGATCCCAGGGTCCGCTGGGGGATACCACGACCCGATCTGGCATACGTAGTTCTCACAAATAGGGGATCACACCCAAGATCCGCTGGGGGATACCACAACCCGATCTGGCGCTCGACAGAATCACATCACTCAGATAGAGGATCATCGCCCATATAAAGGTGGTCACGATGATACTGGAACCCTATCTGGTATAACTCGCGATGTAGGGGATCGAACTGACGATGCCGCAACCCTACTGAAACCACGCGTTAAGTAGGGGATCACATAACCAACAATACCGCAACCCTACTATAAACCTGATGCTGAGCAGGGGATCGTATACCCGACGATGCCACAACCCTACTGAGCACGGCCCACTGCGTAAGGGATCATATTCCCGATGATGGCACAAACCCTACAGGGTTAACCTGCTAGATAGAGGATTGTCACCCGTGAATAAGCGGTCAAAGCGATACCAAGAACACGATCTAGGGAAAAGATGCTAGAGGATCCCGCTTCGGGCCCACCGGAGGGATGCCACAACTCTAACAGTTTAAACATCCCATCGAGAAGATCACAAACTTATAAGAAGGTTGTGATGTCGTGCGAACCCTCGTGGGAATGAACCAAGGGAGTACTCTCAACCACTATTGGTCCAAAATGTCGCTAACCCGAGCGAACCGCAACAACGCCACACTGCGCACCACCAAGACCGATACCGAGGCCACCATCGCGATCCACGCAGAAAAACACGTAGGATAGGCTGCTTACTCGCCCAAAACGGAGCACCGGTGAAAAAGGGACTATTCACCGTAGCTAGCTCGTGCGGGGCCCACACAACGATCCCAAAATCCATCGAGCAGATCATACCACGACGATCCCCCCAGAAAAACAAGCGGAATCGACTACTCGTTCATCCAAAACAGACACCCGGTGAAAAAGGCACTATTCACCGGAGCCAGCCTGGGTGGGGCCCACGCCTCGATCCCAAAACTCATCGAACGGATCGCACCATTGCGATTCTCTCGAAAAAACACACAGGATCGACTATTCATCCACCAAAATTGGACTCCTGGTGCGAAAGTTGCGTTTCTCCACAAACGCCAAAACCCGGCCTCGTGGGGCCCGCACCTCTAACTTGATCCCAACACCCGAAAACTCTTCAGAAAAGTTTTTCATATCATCATGGTCTCAACGCCACTGACGACGCATCAATCGGACGCTCCGGGTAGAAGTTACGACGGCCCGAAGTCGTAAAATAATAAAATATTATTATTTTATACAACGTTTCTAACTCTCGGGCCACGACCCCGAACCATAAAATTCTCAAAGTGAGTTCAAAAGGTCCGTCTCAACGCAAGGAAAGTGTCTCCACAAACGGATCTCAAATCGGAGTTACGGTTTGCGAGTTACGGGGGTTTAAAGAACCCCCGGAAAATCCTGGCCGTACCACCGCCAGCCTCACCGGAAACCACCGCGCCGCTGCTGGATTCTGCCGCGCCGCCGCCGTGCCTCACTGGATTCCGCCATGGCCGCCGCTGGAATCCGGGATTACCGCCGGAAAACTTCTGGGAACCCCCGGGAGCACCCCGGTGCTCCAAAAACAGATCCGAAACATGTTTCAGAAACCTCGGGACCCGAACTATACAACCCTTATAACGATTTGAAGAAAAACAACAAATAAATGTGGTCCGGGATTTTAAAACTCAAACCGCCTACCTCGCGGGCGAAACACCGACGATCCGCGCTCCAAAGTTTCCCTTGCACGATCCTGGAACGCCCGCCGTCGAAATCTGAGCTCGATGACACCTTGATCGCGCGATTCGGCCGCTGATTCACCGTCGGAAGGGGAGGAGAAGGAGGAAGGATGAGGAGTTCCTCCTCTGCTGCGCCGCACGTTTAAAGGGGGGGGGCAGATATTTATTTTTGTTAAAATATCTCCGGCTCCCGACTCGCCTCCGCCCGACACCCGATGCAGACAAAGGTAAGGTCGCCCTTAGGGTAAATGCGCTGTTCTGAACGCAATGGCGGACTCAGAATTGCTATTCGAGACTCCGTTCAGAAGTTATTTGAGCCGACGCTCGTAAATGGACTTTTCCATTTATTTACGAAAACGCCCCTGGTGGCACTTTCCATCGCAGACCCTCGCCCGCAAAGTTTACACTTCACCTAAGGTAAACGACACGTTTCGGACGCAACCGTGCCCTCAGATTCCCATTATGAGCTACCGTTTAGGAGATATCACACCCCCACCATGTGCATAGTATAAAAATGCTTAATATTTTTATAAAATTATTTCCGGGCACACCAGGCCTCAGAATCAGACACCGTCTTCGCGCCTAACTCTGGAATTATTCATAGAAATAATCCAAAGTCTGACAGGGCCAAAAACCCGAGTCGCTACATCCTCCCCCCTTAAAAATTTTCGTTCCCGAAAATCCCTAAGCACAAGGAAAGCGACTGGACTCTCAACTAGGTCTCCCACGCCAGCGAGTTCACCAACCAACACCCATGCCTGAACACATAAGTCAGATGGACTCATCCACTACACCTCAACACTATCCGCTTTGGGCGGCACTGACTCGCCCGCACGGTTTTAATCACGTCGCAAAAACGCATCTTGGTGGGGGAAGGATCCCTCTTCCTCACGCATTTAAAGCACGCCATACAACACCCACACAAGGTCTTACCATCGCCCTGAACAAAACTCTATCAAGAAATGGAAAGGAAAGAGTACCAGCTCCCGCTGCTGTACCAGCTTCGCCGCCACGTTTGCCGCCCTGCGGACCTCCTTGCTCAAGACGCTGCCTCTGCCAAGGTGGTCCATCGACCGGATCCCTCTCAGCAGCACAGTGAGTCGTACAATCTCTAGCAAGATGTCCCCGACCGTCGCAAGCATAACACTGCCTCTCCTGCGGCTGACCAAAACTGGCATGCGAGCCCTGAGCCTCAGATCCTTCATCCTGGGGTCGCCTCCTGAAACGTTGGCCACGTCCAGACCCCTGAGTCTGTCGTCGGCTACCAGATGACGACATCTCAGCTCTCACGTGCCCAACACTACTAGGGGGAATCTAATCATACAAAAAGCTCTCCACTACTAATGCTCGCTCCAACACTCTAGCATAGGTGGGCAAGCACAAGGAAACCACACCAGCTCAGATGTCCCTGCGTAAACCCTGCTCGAAGGTCCGAACCCTAAAGAACGGGTCTCGAACCATATCCAGGGAGTAGCGCGACAGGTCTGTAAACCTCGCTGAGTACTCTGACACAGTCATGCCCTCCTGTCGAAGCTGTAGAAGATCCTGGATCCGTACTGACCTCAGCGTCACCGGATAGAACTCCTCCCTGAAGAACCGCTCAAACTCTACCCACGTGAGCGTCTCCTCATCATGGGACTGTGTCACTAGGCTTCACCATCGCCCGACCGAACCATGCAGAAGGCTCACCGCTAGAACCACCATCTGATCTGGGGGTGTCCTCACCAGGCGGAAAACTCGGGTGATTGCCTCAAGCCAGTCATCAGCTGCCTGGGGGTCTGGATCCCCCCGGAACCTCAGAGGTCGCTACCTCTGGAACTCGTGCAGCGCACTCATCCTGCGCGCAACCTCATCCCGCCCTGCTGGCACAACCAGCTGCTCGACAGGTGGTGTCTCAACTGGCAGACCACCTGGAGGTGAAACCTCAGAACCCGCACCCTGCTCCACAACCTCTACACGGGGCGGGTCATCAGCACAATCCTACTGTAGAACCCTCGCTGGCTATCGTCGTGGAGGCATCCTGAAATAAATTCAAGGCGCACCACAATCAAAGAGTATATCTGGAGAGCTGACTCAAGAAGGACAAGGAAAACCCAAAACCCAGTCCTATATGATGCATGTACCATTATGTCCCTATGAACAGTGTACGAATGTCCCGATTCGAAAGGCAGGTTATCAGAGTCCTGGTGTATGGACACATCGGCCGATGCACCAACACTAGAGTCCCTGACCTGAAAGATGAACTCGAAACATCATAACACTGCCGTTATGCAACCCAAACCAAACTCACAGCTAGACCAGCTATGCTCTGAGATCCCAAAGGTGGAACCTCCTCTGATACCACTCTGTCATGACCCGACCCAACGGGGCTCAATCCGCGACTCCCCAAGCTCGTCTCCAATAGCCCAGGGGCTGGCGACTAGCGCTGAGTAGGCTATCACACACATGGGAGGCATTAGCCTAAGGTACCTGCACACACACACCCAAAAAAACCTCCATGCAATAGTGCAGAGATATATAAAACTGAAAAGAAAATGAACATCTATCCCAAACTAGAGTACAGAATAATTGCAAAAGGGAAAAATAGGGCCCACCAAAAGAAAACTACAAAAGCACGTCCAACCTGCTCTGCAGAAGGGGAACGCTGCCACAAACACCCACCAGAAAGCACCCTCGGCACCGCACCGGTAACACCCCGGTCAATCTCTCTCACTTAGATCCGCCTGTTCCAGGTCCTCCTGGGACTCCGTTGAAAGGACTGTGGTCTGCACAAGACACAAACATGTGTGGGCAAATCCCGTGCAGGGGTGAGTATAAACATACTCAGTAGGCACCCCAAAAACCCAAAACTAAAGAGAGAAACTGAAAGGCAACAGTCCGCTCATCCCAGCCAGAGGGAACCCAGATGAGAGAGAAAATCCATCTCGTGACCATCCTCGGCTAAACACAACTAGTCAGCTCAGGTCAGGTGTATGCCCATACACACACCTTGAACAATCCAGATATATCCAGCTCACGCAACAAGCCACCTGAGGTACCGACCTCATCACCTGCAACAATTCACAACTAGGAGAGCACACTCCACGATCATTGTCATCCCAGATAACACACATCCGAGAGATACACTCCATCGGGTTTCTCACAAACATCTCAGACGCTCACCCGAGAGTCCATGCTCGTCGGATACCGTCACTGAGGAAACCCCGCCAAAACAACTTAACCACCAAACTCCTCGGATAGAGGATCACTCCTAGGGTCTGCTAGGGGATACCAGAACCCACTCCAGTATACGAAGCTCACAGATAGGGGATCTCTCCCAGGGTCCGCTGGGGGATACCACGATCCGATCTGGCATACGTAGTTCTCACAGATAGAGGATCACACCCAGGATCCACTGGGGGATACCACAACCCGATCTGGCGCTCGACAGAAGCACATCACTCAGATAGAGGATCATCGCCCATATAAAGGTGGTCATGATGATACCGGAACCCTATCTGGTATAACTCGCGATGTAGGGGATCGAACCGACGATGCCGCAACCCTACTGAAACCACACGTTGAGTAGGGGATCGCATAACCAACGATACCGCAACCCTACTATAAACCTGATGCTGAGCAGGGGATCGTATACCTGACGATGCCACAACCCTACTGAGCACGGCCCACTGCGCAGGGGATCATATTCCCGATGATGCCACAAACCCTACGGGGTTAACCTGCTAGATAGGGGATCACTGCCCGTGAATAAGCGGTCACAGCGATACCAAGAACCCAATCTAGGGAAAAGATGCTAGAGGATCCCGCTCTGGGCCCACCAGAGGGATGCCACAACTCTAACAGTTTAAACATCCCATCAAGAGGATCAGAAACCTATACAAAGGTTCTGATGTCGCGCGAACCCTCGTGGGAACGAACCAAGAGAGTACCCTCAACCACTGCTGGTCCAAAACGTCGCTAACCTGAGCGACCTGCAACAACACCACACTGCGCACCACGAAGACCGATACCGAGGCCACCATTACAATCCACGTGGAAAAACACGCAGGATAGGCTGCGTACTCGCCCAAAATGGAGCATCGGTGAAAAAGGCACTATTCACCATAGCTAGCTCGTGCGGGGCCCACACAACGATCCTGAAATCCATTGAGCGGATCATACCATGACGATCCCCCCGGAAAAACAAGCGGAATCGACTACTCATTCATCCGAAACGGACACCCGGTGAAAAAGACACTATTCACCGGAGCCAGCCCGGGTGGGGCCCACGCCTCGATCCCGAAACTCATCGAACGGATCACACCATTGCGATTCTCTCGGGAAAACACACAGGATCGACTATTCATCCGCCAAAATCGGACTCCTGGTGCGAAAGCTGCGTTTCTCCGCAAACGCCAAAACCCAGCCTCGTGGGGGCCGCACCCCGAACTCAGTCCCAACACCCGAAAACCCTTGAGAAAAGTCGTATCATCATGGTCTCAACGCCACTGAAGACATGTCAATCGGACGCTCCGGGTAGAAGTTACGACGACCCGAAGTCGTAAAATAATAAAATATTATTATTTTATACGACGTTTCTAACTCCCGGGCCACGATCCCGAACCATAAAATTCTCAAAGTGAGCTCAAAAGGTCCGTCTCGACACAAGGAACCTGTCACCGTAAACGGCTCACAAATCGGAGTTACAGTTTACGAGTTACGGGGGTTTAAAAAACCCCCGGAAAATCCTGGCCGGACCACCGCCAGCTTCGCCAGAAACCACCGCGCCGCTGCCAAATTCTGCCGCGCCGCCACCGCGCCTCGCCGGATTTCGCCATGGCCGCCGCCGGAATCCGGGATTTCTGCCAGAAAACTTCCGGGAACCCCCGAGAGCACCCCAATGCTCCAAAAACAGATCCGAAACATGTTTCGGAAACCTCGGGACCCGAACTATACAACCCTTATAACGATTTGAAGAAAAACAACAAATAAATGGGGTCCAGGATTTCAAAACTCAAACCGCCTACCTCGTGGTCGAAACGCCGACGATCCGCACTCCAAAGCTTTCGCTGCATGATCCTGGAACGCCCGTCGTCGAAATCCGAGCTCGACGACACCTTGATCGCGCGATTCGGCCGCCGATTCACCGTCGGAAGGGGAGGAGAAGGAGGAAGGATGAAGAGTTCCTCCTCTGATGCGCTGCACGTTCAAAGGGGGGGGAGTAGATATTTATTTTTGTTAAAATATCTCCGGCTCCCGACTCGCCTCCGCCCGACGCCCGATGCAGACAAAGGTAAGGTCGCCCTTAGGGTAAACGCACCGTTCTGAACGCAACGATAGAATCAGAATTGCCATATGAGACTCCGTTCAGAAGTTATTTGAGACGATGCTCATAAATGGACTTTTCCATTTATTTACGAAAATGCCCCTGGTGGCACTTTCCACCGCATGTCCGCGCCCGCAAAGTTTACACTCCGCCTTAGGTAAACGGCACGTTCCGGACGCAACCGTGCCCTCAGATTCCCATTCTGAGATACCATTTATGAGATATCACACCCCTTCCACGTGCATAGTATAAAAATACTTAATATTTTTATAAAATTAATTCTGGGCACACCGGGCCTCGGAATCACACGCCGTCTTCGCGCCTAACTTTGGAATTATTCGTAGAAATAATCCAAAGTATGACATGACCAAAAACCTGAGTCGCTACAACTTTTGTATGAGAGGATTCAAGGAGGATCCTATTGAGTATACTATTATACTCACCCTATGTATATATAAACTATTTTTCAGGTCACTTGGAGAAATTTGGAGATCAAGCTGGTTTCTACTAGCTTGCGGTTGCAAGAGCTGTTCGGGCTTGTGGTTGCTGCTGTTTTACTTCCTTTTTGGGTAGTTGGAGCCCCCCTTCTAATTGTAGTGGTTTTTCATGACATTTCATATGTGTACTTGGGATTTCTTTCATCTTACTGGTTGAGTTGGAGTTAGTTAGTGTCTATCTTATCTCTCTCTTCCGCATGTGTTCTCTTAGAGGGTAATGCCTCCGATTTGTGTGTTTATTATACCCTCGGTGCTAGTCACCAACCCGGGGCCTACTAGAGGCGAGACTCGGGGGGTTATTATCTCCCTTATCATATTGCCATCCTAGGAGGGGTACACTTTGTGGGGAGGGGGTCGTGACACGCCCACCCCCTTGGACACCCGCCCACCACCCCCCGGACACCCCCATCCCCCCGGACTCCCTCACCCCTGGAAATCCCCCCCACCCCTTGACACCCCAACCCCATTGGACAGCCCCGCCACCCCCATGGACAGCCTGACCACCCCCCGTGGACAGCCCGCCCACCCCCTAGACACCCCGTACCCCCTTGGACAGCCCCGCCACCCCCATGGACAACCCGCCCACTCCCTGGACACCCCATACACCTTGGACAACCCCACCCACCCCCTAGACACCCCGCTCACCCCCTGGATACCCTGTACCCCCCTGAACAGCCCCCACCCCTAGAAATCCCCCACCCCCTGGACACCCTCGACCCTGTTGGACAGCCTCGCCACCCCCGTGGACAGCTCGCCCACCCCCTGGACACCCCGTACCCCCCTGGACAGCCCCCCACCCCCATGGACAGCCCGCCCACCTAGACACCACGACCCCCTAGATAGCCCCCACCCCCTGGACACCTCCGATCCCCCTGGACAGCCCCACCACTCCCTTGGACACCCCGCACCCCTGGACACCCCACCCCCTTGGGCAATGTATGTGATCACTCAAATAATCTACTAAAATATAAAATTTATTCAATCTAAAATTTAGTCAACTCCTGAATAATTCTCCTGCACAAGTGTACATGATCTTGTAATCTCATGTATAGTTCTTCAAAGATATTTTGTTAAAAATATTTTATTTTGTTGCCTTTTATATTATGATTATCATATAGAGTAGTGTGTCAATTATGGTTTCATATAAAGTGAACAATTCTCGTTTACTTAAATATATTTTCGATGAAACTTCAATCTTATTGAATTACTTTTGACAAAATGACTTATAACATTTTTTTTAAAATGAATAGAATTTGGATGTATGAAACTGATCAGATCTCAAGCGATTTTCAAAACAATTTGGAGAGATTTTTAGATTTTGCATTTCACAATGCTTCGAATAGTGGTCACATACACTGCCCCTATTACAAGTGTGTTGGAAGACCTTGGTTGATCCATGAAGAAGTCAGCTACCACATAACCAAATATGGGTTTCAAGCAAACTACTCTATGTGGTATCACAATGGGGAGAAATGACATCTCAAATTGCTGATGATCCAAATGAGAGGACTGGATTGGAGAATTTGTTATATGACTGATTTCCGTTTATTCATCATCATGAAAAAGAAAGGATTCTGACCCAAGAATATTTTGATATGATCACACATGATGCATCTAATGAAAATGATGATGTTGTTAGGGTGAAAAAATTGAATGATGCTGCCACGACTCCAGTATATCGGCAATGCAGTAAAATGAAAAAGTTAGAATTTTTAGTCCGATTGTTTCATGGGAAAACTATGTATGAGATTTCTAATACTGCCATCGATTGCATTCTTACCTTCTTGAAGGACTTAATTACAGATTATGTATATATTCCCTCAAACCACTATATGGAATGGAAGTTAGTTGAGGAACTTGGATTTTCAAGAAACAAAATTCATGCTCGCCTGAAAGATTGCAGTTTATTCTGGGAGGAAAATGCTGAACAAAATGATTGTATAAAATGTGGCACATCCTACTGGAAGCCAAAAGTTGATGGAACACCATCCCGTGTGCCACATAAAGTAATGTGGCACTTTCCATTGATCCCCAGACTCCAGAATCTTTTTATGTCTGATGAAATATCAATAAAAATGAGATGGCATGATACCGAGAGAAAGAAGACTAATGATGAGTTGGTTCACCTTGCAGATGGATTTTCATGGTAGAGATTTAATGCTCGATATCCTGATTTTGTAGTTAACATGCGTAATGCGAGGTTGGGTCTTTCATGTGACGATTTTAATTCATTTGGGAAGATGCTTACGTCGCACAACACATGGCCGATTTTTATACACATTTATAATCTTCCTCCATGGTTGTGTATGAAAAAACCTTTCACTTTCATGAGTATACTCATATCTGGACCTTATGATCCTGGCATTGATATAGACGTATACATTCAACCTTTAATAAAATATTTGAAACTTCTTTTGGATATGGGTGTGCGCACATACGATGCATGTTCGAAAGACATATTTCAGATGCATGCTACGCTTATGTGGATGATCAATGATTTTCCTACTTATGCAATGATGTCTGGATGGAGCAAGAAGGGAAAACTATCATGTCCTGTTTGTATGAAGAATACATGATCCAGAAGATCAAAACATCGTCGTTGTTTCAGTTTTATGGTATATTGACGATTCTTTCCAACGGACCATCCATATAGAAATAATCGTCGAAGATTTGACAATACCATGGAGACCGATGATCTACCTCAGCATATGTATGGAACTGATGTGCTTAATGAATTGAAATATTTCAGTTTTTTATTCGGGAAGGGTTAAATGAAATCTGGAAAGAGAAAGAATGTTTCCATTGAAACCTGTTACAATTGGAAGAAGAGAAGTATCTTCTTTGATTTGCCTTATTGGTCAACCAATTTGTTACATCATTGCTTAGACGTAATGCACATTGAAAAAAATATATGTGAAATGTTGCTTTAGATTCTTCTAAATGTTAAGGGAAATACAAAAGATGATTTATGGTCTCGGCGTGACTTGGTGGATTAGGACACCAGACCGGAATTGCATCTTGTTCGTATCAGTGAAAATAAATGGAAACTTCCATGTGCTTCTTATGTGATAACACCTATAGAAAAAAAGAAATTTATGGAAGTAATAGAGACTATTAAAGTTCCTGATGGATATTCAAGAAACATATCCAAACGGGTCAACAAAAGAGAGTTGAAGCTAAAATCTTTTAAGTCTCATGATTATCACATCCTTCTGCATGAGTTGATTCCAATAGAAATTTTTCATCTTTTTTTACAATAATGCAAGGGTGGATATTATTTGGTTGTTCCATTTGTTTAGAGATCTTTGTGCTAAGAAGTTGTCCAAGTATTTCTTGTAAAAAATGATGGCAGATGCCCCATTAATTTTGTGTGAGTTAGAGAAAATATTTTCTCCATCATTTTTCACATGCATGTTGCATCTGACTGTCCACATTCCAACTGAAATACTTCTTGGAGGACCTATTTTTTTCATTGGATGTATCCAAATGAAAGAAATATGTACACATTAAAGTCTTATGTCTATAACAAGAATCATCCCGAAGGTTCTATAGTGAACGGTTACTTGGCTCAAGAATGTATGGATTTCTGCTCTATGTATTTGTCTGATCTTACTACAAGAATGAACATACCAATGAGAAACGAAGAAGAACAATATGAACAAATTGAACCTAGCTTTCCATCACTTTCTCAAACATGAGGAATTCCTGGATCATATACATTGACGACATTAAGCCTTAAAGAGCGGGAGATGGCACATCGCATAGTTTTGTTCAACTGTGATTTGTTTGATGACTACATCTTGTAAGTAAATTGTATATTTATATCTTATATATATATATGTGTGTGTGTTAAACTATTCCTATTTTTATCTACAGGGAACATAAAGTAATGATAAATAGAAAGCATCATTCTTTATCTTTGAGAAAGAGGGAGACTTTGCATAGCAAAGAGTTTTCTGCTTGGTTAAAATTGAAGGTAATAATATTAATGTTTAAAATAATTAAAACAAAAATTAATTAAGTTTAATATTGATTTATATTTCAGGTATTTGTTGGGAAAAAATCCCTGAAGGTAACATTGCATCATTTTTGGGTTGATTTTGTTTGTTGAGAAAGCATATTTCCATGGTGAATTGTTGAGTTCCATAGATGTTGTTGACAATCCTTGTTGACAAAGAACCATGACAAAGGAATGGATGATCTGGAGGTGGTACAAAAAGTGCAGTACAAGGTGGTGCCATTTTTCAGTGTTTGCCAAATTTTTGGGGTTCAAAATTTCGAGTTTGGTGAGCATCGCGAAAATAGGATTTCCTTGAAGATCTTAATTTAATATGGAAAAGTCCTGAGTTTCACGAAGATAGGCTTCATGGATTGGATTTCGCAAAGACCAGAAGAATGTTGATGGTGATGCTTCACGATTACGACAAGCTTCGCGAATGGCAGAGGTTGAAGTGCATCGCGGCGGTGAAGGGCTTTGTGAGGGAGCTTTGCGGCGAAGGCGCGAAGGAAATTAAGGAATGCTCTGTGATTACGACAAGCTCCATGATCGTAAATTTGTCGTGGTGCTTCATGATTTTGAGAGAATTTCGGCAGGAACTTCGGAGCTTTGCGATTTGAGATGACGTGGTGTTGACTTCACGTGGAAGGTTCGAGGGTCAGTGGAATCACCTATAAATTGACCTCAACCCCCTCGGGAGAAGTAGAGAGTTTTTTAGAGAAAATATTTTGCTCTTAGTTCGCGGAGGTGGTTCACGAAGGCAGTGTGCTTCATGAAAGAAGAGCTTCACGACGGCTAATCTAGCTCCGCAAAAGTCGTGTGCTCCGCATTGGCTTAGTAAGATTCGTGATGGAAGTCACTCTGCGACGACTTGAGCTCCGCGATGGCCTAATCATTGTGAAGGCTTGAGCTTCGTGAGAGTTCTTCGCAAGAGTGCTTCGCGAAAAGGCAGGAGCATCACGAAGGCTTGTTTGAGCTTTGTGAAATTGGGAGCCTCGCGAAATAGGGTGCTTTGCGAAGGTTTTTTCAAAGGAATTTTCCAGTGTTCAGGGGAAAAGGGGTGTTCATCAGTGGATGAAATCTGGATTTCAATAGAGCATCTACATACAGTGGAGAATGCATTCATTAGTGGTAATGAAGAGACCTACATGTCTATAAACTGTGAGTGGATCTTCTAAATAAGAAGTGAGCTCACTTCAGTTGAGAGAGCAGCGAGTTCTCAAATTGTGAGTGGTTGTAAACCAGGAGGGATAGTGAGTCCGCTTCGAACATGTAAATAGCAGTGCACTTATAGTTAAATTGGTATATCGACACACTGCCGGTGTATGCTCCTTGGATGTATCCCAGTGAGGGTGAACCAAGTAAAAATCGATGTGTCCTATGCATGCTTTAAGGTTTATTCATACTCTGCATTAGGAAGGAGAAAGAAGTGGGTTTTGTCTAATAGCAAAACAAGATAAAAAGGGGGCAGTTGTTTTAATCTGTCATACACTGATTCACCCCCCTCTCAGGGTATCTAGTCTGGTGGACCTAATAGTATTGAGTTTTCCTACTGACTCTGTCTCTAAGGAAATAAGATCTTTGGCTTTTGGTCCTAATACCGTGGTTCGTGACTGTAAATCAATTGTTATCAATGGGTACAGATTTATTATCACTGAATGAGCAAAGAACATGAGAACACAACATGATGGTGTTATGGTTACTTCCATAACAAACTGTTATGCTAGTGCATCAGATAGTAGACCGCGATTTGAAAATCTAAGTTATTATGGAGTCGTTGAAAAAATAATAATATTGGATTATTATTCTCATGGATGAGTCACGCTGATGAAATGTAAGTGGTTTGATTCGATGACAAGGTAGGACACATTTATTTATGATTGTGGATTTCGAGTATTGATATGGATCACACTCTTGTTATCGATGAACCATATGTATTGGCATCAATGGCAAAACAAATTTTTTATGTCAAAGACCATCTTCGACCTGAATTTGGTGTCATTATTGAAGTAATTCCAAGACATATTTTTGACGACGATGATGATGGAATTGATACCATCCCTACTACCATTGGAAATGATCCATTTATTACTTTTGATGACACCAACAGCTCAATTGTCACAGTTGACTGTGAACCTGAAGTTGTGGTGGGAAATATATAAAATCATCCATTCATGTTCTCAATTATTTTGGTTTACCCTGACTTGGGTTGTTAAGGTTAGTACTATTCAAATTGATTTAATATTAATTACAAATATATTGTATCCGACTTGACCATTATGTGAATTTTCAATGTTTATTGGTTGAAATTTTATTTGAATTGCATTTTCTAATTTGGAATTGAACTGTATTTAAACCTATGAAACCAACATTTCTAACTTGGTGAACATTTTAATGCTTCAACTGTGATTTGTATAAAATTTTTATGAATCTAAGACCTCTATTTAACATTTTACCAGGTAATGAACCTGATGGTTTGTATTCTTCTACAAAACATGTATTGAAACCTGCATCATCTACCTGAGCTAAAGAAATTAAAATTTTCCTTAATTTTGACAACTGCTTTACCACTTATGAATCTGGTAGAATCAATGTTTCATGATTTTAATAAACTGATGACACTTAGTAAATAACCATCCTACTAAAAATTAAATTTATTTATTATATATTGTACGATTTATTGACTTCATTATATATTTGTTCAAGCTCACTCAAAACAATGGTTAGTTAAATTATCCATGAATCTCCCTATTCCCTCTCATTTATTTTGTTTTTTGGGTTACACATTAGTTATCCTTTTCTATTTACTTCCATATTTGTTTTCAAATGTGGGAAATGAAACCAATTGAAGAGAGGCGACAAAAACAGATTATGGACAACAATCGTCGCATGACTGAGCTGGGCATTCCACCACTAGTGCCTATAGTGAGTATTTTATTTCAAATATATATATTTAAATAATATATAATGTCATGTGATTAATTTTTTTTAAATTCTTTTGTAGGATCCATCTATTAGGTGACAATTATTTGATGAGCAACCTAGTAGTGGTCCCAGTACTTAGGATGTTCATACGAGGAGGGGGGGGGGGGGTTGGTACGAGAGCTAGACGATCTGGTCGGCGTACCCGATTAGACCCTACCCTTCCCACTAACATACCATCCATCCCACATGCTAATCCCGGTGTGTCTTTAGGGACACACAAGATATTTAGGCCTCTTATTTTTTCACCATCGTTTACATCTGAGCCTTCTTACCCATCTGTACCATATCCGATGATGATTCCCACTACCCATCCAGCATTTGGCCAGCCATCCCTGTCATCTTCTTTTACTTCTGCTTCCTTCTCTCTGGGATTTTATATTCCATCTTCTCTGACTCATGCTCCACCAGAGTCTGTCCCTGTGGAGCATACATTAGGACCCACTCCATCTGTACAGGGTGTTCCTTCAGTTTCTGTGGATCTAGCGACATCCATTGATTAGAATACCACAAGTATACTTATACAACCCTAACAAATTTTTACATCATTATTTATTTTCATTATAACATGTATTAATAAAATATTTGTTTTTCTTTCATAACAGATACATCTACTGATAGGAGGTAAGGGTGGGGGCGTACCCGCATGCATGTGGTGTGGAACCGCCACACGCAGTTAATGGTGGACTACAATAAAGATAGTCATATGATTGAGAAATCAGGGTAGCAATGTCGGAGTTTTTTGGTGACTCTTTCCAAATACTCCGACATCATTCCTGTCAGCTCGCTCTCCTGAAGATAAATACCAAATGAAGTCAAGGATAAAGCCTGGGCAAAGATATGGGTAAAAAAATCTATTGTATTTAATGCAATATATTATTTTTTTGTATTTATATGAATTAATATTTTGGTGTTAGCTGCGGTTTAATTTCCCAATGGTGAGGGTGCACGACCAACACGTCTAAAAGATTTAGGCGAGCTTTGGAGAGCTTATAAGCATGAGTTGTACATTGGATGGCATGCTATAGTGGGCACAAAGTTAGAGGCAGTCCCTGTCATGGATGACTGTCCATTAGAACAGTACCAAAAAATGATTACTCATTGAATGACTAGACAATTTATGGTATTAATCAAATTATAGGTATTTAAATAAAATTTTTCATTTTTTTCATTAATACTAATTATTGAATTTTATTTAGGATTTATCTGGAAGAAATAAAAAAACATTGATGCTAAGAAATACGTCCACACATTGGGACATACTACGATGCCAGATCATGAGAGGTAGTAGGTATGACCGTTTATAATCTTTCTTTACGACTTTCACTTTCTATTTCTTCCTCCATAATTTATTCGATTACTAAAGTTGTTATATAATTTTAGTTATGAAATTAATGTTTTTTGGTATCCTATTTTTAATTATGGTTTCCTATATTTAATGTCATTGTAGAGGCATAAATTGAATATAGAAGGACGTGTGCCTCGAGCAAAACTGTTTTTCTCAAGTAGAAAGAAGAAAGATGGAAGTGCGGTTAATGAACTGACTCAACAACATATTGTAAGTTTTACTTTGTAGATTTAAAATTTTAATCTCTATTTTGTAACTTAATAATCTATTTATATTTGTAACAGTCTTCTTTAGAGGCCTTTGATGCCCAGGAACCTGACAATTTTGGGCCAAATGATCACTTACATCAGGTGTTGGGAGATGAGCACCCTAGTAGAGTACCCTGCCGACCTGGAAAGAGTATAGTTCCGATGAGGTATTAGCCCTCCTCAGGTATGAGTTGTAGTACCACTGATTTGCAGAAGGTTAAGGCACATGCATAAAAAGTTGAAAAAAGGGCCACAGAGATGGCAGAACAGTCTGCTAGGGCAAACACTGCATTTATAAACTGATGGAAGTTTTAAGTCCAACACTTCCACCAGAGGCCAGCACTGCTTGTGATGAATATATGCCATCGATGCATTCTATATATGGTGCACCAAGTGGTAGTTCTAGTGGTGGTCAAGATGAGGGTGAGGAGGAGGCTGAGGCGGAGGAGGAGGATGAGGAGGAGGCCGAGGTGAAGGAGGAGGGCGATGAGGAGGCCGAGGTTGAGTACGAGGGCGAGGAGGAGGGCAGGAACAATGATGGGGATGACGATGAGGATGATAGTGAGGGTGATGATGATGGTGATAAGGGATAGATTGATCCAGTACATTTTTAACTGATATTACTGACCTTTGATGTTTATTGATTTGTTGTGCCTGAATATTTGTGTGATTAGGTAGGTCACATTATCTTTATTTTTTATTTATAAATAATAAAACTTGACTTGATGATTTTTTGTGACCGATTCACCCCTCCCCTAGACACCCCCACCCCCTAGACACCCCATACCCCCCTGGACAGCCCTGCCACCCCTGTGGATAGCCTGTCCACCCCCTGGATAGCCCCTCCCCCTGTGGAAAACCCCCCACCCCCCACCCCCCTGGACACCCTGTACCCCCTGGACAGCCCCACCCACCCCCGTGGATAGCCCTCCCACCCCCTTGAACACCCCCTACCCCCCTGGACAGCCCGACCACCCCCGTGGACAACCCGCACACCACCCTGGACCCTCTCCCCCTGTGGACACCCCCACCCCCTAGACACCCTGTACCAACCTGGACAGCCCTACCCTCCCCCGTGGATAGCCCACCCACCCCCTTGGACAGCCCCTCCCCCTGTGGATAGCCCCCACTCCCCTGGACACCCCATACCCCCTGGACAGCCCCACCCACCCCCGTGGAAAGCCCGCCCACCCCCCCTGGACACCCCTACCCCCCGTGGCCAGCCCGCCAACCCCCTGGACACCCCGACCCCTTGGACAACCTGACCACCCCAGTGGACAACCCACCCACCCCTGTGGACAACCCACCCACCCCTAGACACCCCGTACCCCCTTGGACATCTCCGCCCACCCCTGTAGACACCCCCACCCCCCCGGACACCCCCTACCCCCTGGATAGCCTGAACACCCCCGTGGACAGCCCGCCCACCCCCTGGACACCCCCACCCCCTGGACATCCCCACCCCCTGGACACACCACCCCCTGGAAAGCCCCCCCCACCCCCTGGACAACACCCCACCCCCTGGACACCACCCCACCCCCTAAACACCACCCCACCCCGGACACCACCCCACCCCTTGGACACCCCCCGGACACCACCCCACCCCCTGGACACCCCCATGGATAGCCCCCCTGATGGACAACCTCCCCCACCACCACCCTGGACACCCCCACCCCACCCCCATGGACAACCCCCACACCCTACCACCATGGAACCCCCCCCCCCACACATCCCCCCTAAACACCCCATACCCCCTGGACAACCCCTCCACCCCCCGTGGACAACCCACCCACCCTCCGGACACCCCGTAATAGCCCCGCCCACCCCCTGGACAGCCCCACCCACCCCCCTAGACAGTCCCGCCCACCCCCATGGACAAATCCGCCCACCCCCAGGACAGCCCCACCCACCCCCTGGACAACCCCACCCACCCCCTGGACAACCCCTCCCCCTGTGGATAGCCCCCCACCCCTGTGGATAGCCCACCCACCCCTTGGACACCCCTACCCCCCTGTGGACAACCCACCCACCCCCTGGACATCTCGTATCCCCTAGACAACCCCGCCCACCCCTGTGGACAGCCCCCACCCCCTGGACAACCCCGCCCACCCCTCTGGACACCCCTGACCCCCTGGATAGCCCCTCCACCCCTGCGAACCACCCACACCCTCTTGGACAACCCCCACCCCCTGGACAGCCCCCACCCCCTGGACAACCCCCACCCTCGTGGACACCACCCCACCCCTGGAAAGCCCCCCCAACCCTTGGACCGCCCCCACCCCTTGAACACCCCCACCCCTTGGAAAGCCCCCCAACCCCCTGGACACCACCCCACCCCCTGGACACCACCCCACCCCCTGGACACCCCCATGGACAAACCCCCCCCCCCACCACCCTCGACAGCCCCCACCCTCTCTGGACAGCCCCCCCCCCCACCTTGGACAGCCCCCCACCCCCACCCCTCAGACACCCCCATCCCCCCGGACACCCCACCCCTCTAGACACCCCTACCCCCCTTGGACAACCACCTGAAACCCCTGAACAACCCCCAACCCCCTGAATTCTGAATTTAATTCTTTATGTATTTATTTAAATTATGAATTATGTGTTAATGGTGTATGGGTATACTTGTTGTATGTGTATACTTGTTGTAATGACCTTATGAATTATGTGTTAATTCAGTATGTGTGTAGAGGGTAATTAAATACAGAACTGGAGGTATTAAAATTTATGTTTGAATTATGTTTTGGATGAATTCTATATGAATTCACAAAATTCTGTATGAATTCATACAAAATTCTCTATGTATTATGTAGGTATACTTGTTAATGGTGTATTGTGTTACTTGTTGTATGTGTATGTATTATGCAGATTTGCAGGCTTGCTGGTGGAATTGATGCAGCTGCACAGGGGGAGGCCAGCAAGCTGGCTTGCTGCTGTAGGTATAAAAAAGATATGCCAATGGTTCACAACCGTTGGCATATGTGTAAAACAAGAACTTATACCAATGATTTACATAAAACCATTGGTATAAGTATATGCCAACGGTTTGTAAACCGTTGGAATAAATAATTTTACTTGAGATTTACCAACGGTTTCTCACAAACCATTAGTAAAACTATATACCAACGGTTTACAAAACCATTGGTATAGAGATACTTCATGCTATTACTCACATTTTAAAACTGTTGGCAAACATTTATACCAACGGTTTACACTACTGGAAAAAAGGCCTATACCCACGGTTTTGGGAACCGTGGGCTGGAACGCCGTCGGTATAGGTCCCCAGCCTATACCCACGGTTTTCCAAAACCGTGGGTATAGGTGTTCTGCCACCGTGTCAACAAAACATTCCCAATTGCCACGATGTTAATGGATTTTACCCACGGTTTCAAAACCGTGGGTATAGATCCTAAAATAAACCCGCAGGCGGGTTTTGATCCCACGACCTCCTCGCTGCAAAGTACCGCGTCTACCACTACCCTACTATCAATTATGTGTATATATATATATATTTAGTTAAATATAGTTATATAAACCGTGGGTATAGAGGGAAGAACCGTAGGTATAGGACTCCCGCCAAAAAAAAATCTTTCCCGCGAAATTTTTTTTTTCCCACGCACACATGGGAAACCTATACCCACGATTTTTCAAAACCGTGGGTATGGGTTTTTTATCCTATACCTATCCCCACAGTTCTCCTCAAAACCGTGGGGATAGGTACCCCTATACCCACGGTTCTTGAAAACCGTGGGTATAGGTCAATTTTCAAGACCTATCCCCACGGTTTTGGAAAACCGTGGGGATAGACCCCCCTATGCCCACGGTTTTCCAAAACCATGGGGATAGGTCTTGAAAATTGACCTATACCCATGGTTTTCCAAAACCGTGGGTATAGGGGGTACTTATCCCCACGGTTTCGAGGAAAACCGTGGGGATAGGTCCATTTTCCAGTAGTGTTACTTAAACCGTTGGTATATACTGATTTTTTCAGACATATCCCAACGGATCTCATAGAACCGTTGGGATATGTCTATCACTATGGCTCAAGACCCAATATTTTGGACAACCATTGGTATAGTTTATACCAACGGTTTTCCATCCTTTACCAACGATTTTAAACCATTGGTAAAGTTAAAATTTCCAGTAGTGGGTATTTAATTTTTACCCAAAAATTCAACCGTCTCAAAAAATTATAAAAAATTCACTGTTGGATAATTTTAATATTCTAAATCTAAAAATAATATTCATTTTATCTAAATAATTTTCTAAATATGTGAACTTTTACTTTTAAAATAAAAATCGGCATTTATCGAATATTTATGGGTTTTAAAAAAAAAAGCTTTCAAACCTTAATAAAAATTACAATTATATAAAAATTGTATGATTGTTTATATTTAATAAAAATTAATTTAGTAATAATATTTTATTAAAATATTATTTAATTCAAAAATCCATTAATTCATCGAAATATATTTCTTAATTGAATATTAACTAAAAATACTATTTGTTCTTTAAAAACCATTTACAAAGTAACAATAATAAAATGAACATATATTATTTATTATATACAAAACTAATGAACATAATAATATTTCTAGGGTCTTGTTACATAACCCCTTATAACACCTACATAAGACCTAAGAGTAAGGTGTGTGATGGTGAAAAACTCTTGGGTGGCTCGGATAACATCACTCGAGTAGTAATCTCTATCAACTTCCACTTCTCCCATAGACGGTTTTGTTCAAGCTTAATGTGTTAAAGATTGGCTTGGTCTTGGTCAAGAGAGAATCCCAGTGACACAACCTCCTTTCCAAGCTCTGAAAAATGGGCTTCGTATGGAGCAATTCTACTGAATGAGGCCATCACTTCCTTTGTCTGAGTAAATTGGATTTGTTAAAGCCCTATATTTATACTAATCACGTGATCACTATTCAACGACTATATTAGCAACGATGACATTTCTTAATGGTATTTTAAAATCCAAAAACATAAAACCAAGGAAGTGCATATGTTATATAACCATTTTACATAATAAAACATTTAATCAGATCAAGAGGAATTTTCATTAATAAAAGTATGAGTCGTTACAATATTCCACCCTTAAGAAATTTCACCCTTGAAATTTCCTTTTCCTATACTAAAATAGATGAGGGTAACTCTACTTCATCACTTCCTCTGATTCTCACATTGCTTCTTCAAACTTGTGGTTTCTCCATAATACTTTGATGAGGGGTATTGTCTTATTTCATAGAACTTTTTCCCTATGATCTAAGATCTTCACCAACTTATCTTCATAGGAGGGGTTATTATCCAATGGTACCATCTCTATATTGAGTACATACAATGATTCAAGTATGTACTTTCTCAAGAGTGATACATGGAATACATCATGTACTTGAGATATGTTCGGTGGGAGTGTTAGTCGATAGGCCACTACTCCAATGCGATCAAGGATATCAAAAGGCCCGATGTACCTTGGAATAAGATTTCTCTTCTTCCCAAATCTCATAACTCTCTTCCATAGAAATATGTGAAGTAATACCATGTCTCTAATATAAAACTCTAGGTCTCATAGATGATTATCAGTATAGCTATTTTGTCGACTCTGAGTAGCTTTAATGTGCTACTGGATGGTCTTAACCTTATCCACTATTTCTTTGAACATTTCTAGACCCAGGAGTTTTTGTTCCCCAACTTCATCCCAACATGCCAGTGTTATGCACCTCTTCCCACACAAGGCTTTATAAGGATCCATTTGGATGCTTGAATAGAAATTTCTATTGTAAGAGAACCCAACCAAAGGAAGATATTGATCCCATACTCTTTTGAAGTCTATTGAGAATGATCTTAACATGTCCTCAAGTGTTTGGATAGTACGCTCAGATTGACCATTAGTTTGAAGATGATAATCCATACTGAAGTTTAGCTCGGTATTCAGAGCATGTTGAAGACTCTTCCAGAACTTATAGGTGAATATTGGATCTTGATCGGATACAATAGATAGTGTTACTCCATGTAGCCTTACTAATTCCCTGATATATATTCATACCAGTTGATCCAAAGAGAAATCCTCTCAAATTACAATGAAGTGTGCAGTTTTTTGTAAGATGATCCACAAAAACCCATATAGCATTGTTTCCTTTAGATGTATTCAGAAGTTTGATGAAAAAGTCCATGGTGATGTTCTCCCATTTCCATGAAGGTATAGGTAATGGTTTAATCATCCCCTTAGAATTCTACCTCTCAGCCTTCACTTGCTGTCATACCATACACTTTGATGTATACTCAGCGATCTCATTCTTTATGTTATCCCACCAATAATGCTCTTGGATATCTCAATACATCTTTGTGTTTCCTGGGTGAATAGAGAAATTCAAACTATGTGCATCATCCAAAAGTTCATTCTTTAACTCTGGATTTGATGGAACACATAGTCTTGTCCCAAATCTCACAATTCCTTCTTCATTAACATTGAAATATGAGGATTTCCCTTTTCTAATAATTTCCACTTTCTTCTGAATTCCCACATCATCCTTCTGAGCATCCTCTAACCTTTACAAAAGATACGGTTGAGAAATTATTTTTGAAAGGATTGATGATGTTCCCTTCTTTATGATTCCTACATCCATCTTCATCAAATCTAAGAAGATTGGATCCTTTTACATTCTCATCAATGATAGAATCACTAGGTCCTTTCTACTTAGAGGACCTGCCACCTTGTTCGCTTTCCCAGGGTGGTAGTGGATTGAGTAGTCATAGTCATTGATCAGCTCTAACCATCTTTGTTGATGCATGTTCAACTCTTTCTGTGTGAATATATACTTGAGGCTTTTATTATCCATGTATATTTCACACTTCTCCCCAAAGAGGTAATGTCACCAAAATTTTAAAGATAAGATTACTACAACCAACTCCAGATCACGCATTGGATATTTTTTCTCATGAACTTTTAATTTCCTTGAATCATAGGCAATGAATTTGTCATTTTGCATCAACAAACAACCCATTCCCTTCTTCTAAGAATCAATAAATACCACAAAAAGTTCTCCACTTATGGGTAGTGTGAACACGGGAATAGTGATAAGCCTCATTTTTAACTCCTTGATGCTATCTTCACATTCATCACTCCAAGAAAACTTGACTCCCTTCTGAGTTATCTTATTAAGAGGGTTTAAAAATCGTGATAAATTTCTCACAAATTGGCGATAATATCCAACTGACCCCAGGAAGCTACAGATATCTGTTACCGATGTTGGTCTCAGCCATCCCTCAATTGTAGTTGTCTTAGAGGGATCCATAGATATCCCATTTCCTGTGATGATATGACCTAAGAATGATACCTCCTTCAACTAGAACTGACACTTTCTATACTTTTCATAGAGCTTCTCCTTTCGCAAGGTCTCTAGTACAGTGCTTAAATGCTCCTCATGCTTCTCATTGGTTTTGAAGTATATTATAATATAGTCTATAAAGACTACCACAAATTTGTTGAGGTAATCTCTAAAAACTCTATTCATCAAGTCCATGAAGATTTCTGGAGCATTAGTGAGTCTAAAAGGCATTACTATGAATTCATAGTGCCCGTACCTTGTACGAAAAGCGGTCTTGGGGATATCCTCCTTCTTTACCCTTACTTGGTAATAACCCAACTACAAATCCACCTTGGATAAGTATTGTGCTCCACGTAGCTAATAGAACAATTCATAAATTTAGGGTAGAGGATACTTGTTCTTTATCATGATTTTGTTGAGCTCATGATAATCAATGCAAATGCATATTGACCCATCCTTCTTCTTGATGAAGAGGACTGATGCACCACATGGTGAAGCACTTTGTATTATAAACCCTTTATCCATATTCTCCTATAGTTGTTTCTTCAGCTCCTCAAGATCCACAACAACCATTATATATAGAGTCTTAGATATTGGCAATGCCCCATGTATAAGATCAATCGAGAATTCAATATATCTTTTAGGAGGAAGACCAGGAAATTCCTCGGGAAACACTTCAGTGAATTATTTCTCAATATGAATGTCTTAAAGGATGGTTGATTCCTTAGACTCAATCATCTAATAAAGATACATATGATCATATGGTAGTAACATCCTTACTTGAGATGATGGATCTAAAGAAGATTCATCCTCCTCCTTACACTTGTACAGAATCAGGGGTCAATTCTCCATGTGGAGAGTGATTTCCATTTCACAATAATTTATGTTGGCTCTATATAGGGAAAGACAATCCATGCCAAGAATTGCATCAAATTCCACCAGAGGGAGTATGACGAGGTTCCTTGGGAAGTTCAAACCACAAATTGTGATAGGGGAGGAGTTATATTCATGGAATGCAATAATTTCCCCATTTTTTGTTCTCACTGACATTTTTACTTCCATGATTTGTGGTGGTTTTGAGATCGTTCTACTAAACTTTCGGGATATAAAATAATGCATAGAACTAGAATCAAAAAGTAACACTACTAGAAATATCACCTATACCCACGGTTTTAAACCGTGGGTATAACCCATGAAACCGTGGGTATAGGCTATACCCACTGTTTCATGAACCGTGGGCTATATTGGCGTCGGTATAGCCCTAAACCCACAGTTTTTACAAAAACGTGGGCATATCCCATGGAAATTTCATAATACCCACGGTTTTCTTAAACTATGGGTATAAATATATTCCCACAGTTTTCTTAAACTGTGGGTATAAATCTATTCCCACGGTTTTTAGAACCGTAGGAATAGATTTTCACAGCAATATAACATACCCACAGTTTAATGAACCATGGGTATAGATGCTTCCTGGACCACAACAATACTAATATACCCACGGTTCATTGAACCGTGGGCATAAATGCTTCTCCCAAACGCAGCAGCTGCTGCTCGTAGCCTTCCTACTTCCCACTTCCAGCCATCTTACACCCATAAAAACAAACTAGAATAGAATACCAAAACAAAAAAAAAAACTAAACTTGCATTACTAATGAAAACTACAAGAAAGTGTGATAAAAACCAAAACTGAACCTACATTACAAATGAAAATTGTATTACCAAAACATAACCGGAATTAAATTCTAGAGTATATACTTGGTCTAGTAATAGATCCATCATCTGTAAAAAAAAATACAGATATCCTGCACTGGGTTGCTATAGATGAAGCATTGTAGATAATAATATATGAAGGAAGGTGCACAATTATAAGATATATTGAAATGAATAAAGAATGCAGATACTTTTTCAAAAGATGATTCCTAGAAAAAATCTATTGTTTATCCAAAAGATAAAGTATCAATCACTAGAAGTAGAGGCATCAATGGAAGCTAAATGTGACAACCTTGAAAAAGTTCATAATACTTTACTAGAAAATAAAAGATCTTAAGAACATTGAATGAACTCTCACAGTGATACATAAGATTAATAGTTTCTTCCGTAACAGCTAGTAAGACAAAGCAAATGGTGTTTGGGCTAAAGAAAGATGTTTTCAAAGAAGAATAGCCCAAAGGGAGAAAAATGAAATGGTGTTTGGGATAAAGGAAGATGTTTTCAAAGAATAATATCCCAAAGGGAAAGATACGAAACTCTTAATGTTTCAAATCACACTGAATGTGTTTTCTCTGAAAATATAGATTCTAAAGACAAAAAAAAATGGTGTTTGGGATAAAAGAATATGTGATATGGTTACTCCAACATAATGAAAAATTGAAGTTAAAGAAAACCAAGAATACTCCCTTGGGAGAAGGCTAAATAAAGGTTGCATGATGCCTGGATAGAAAGTATAATTTCTTGTATACAGTCACCAATATGTTCTAAGATCAAAGATTCAAGGGTTACTATTTGTGTTGTGGGATTTTTTTGGCACATATACTTTAATTATTATAAAAACATATGATTAACATAGAACAAGAATGAATCTATGGGATAAATCCAAGAAAAAGAATAATAGATTCTGTGAGAAATAGGAATAATACCAGAATGTTGAAATATACAAGTAAGATGTCTAAAATAAGTCTCCAATGATTTCTAAACATTAGAAGAGTCAAATAAGAGGTATAAAATCTATTCAAAATTGCATGAGAAAAAATAGATATCTAATTAAAGAACAAAATGTTGCTTATGAGGAAATGAAACAAGGAAAACTAATGTTTTAAGAGAAACTATGTGGGAGATAGAAGGTTACTGGACATATTGCATATATGAAGAAGAATATGCTAGCATATAAGGTTGCATTTCACTTTGTTGCATATTCAATAAAAGAGGTCCCACACAATAAGCCTATTGAGAAGAATGAGAACATTAGGTTGTCTATAAGGACAAATGATTATAAAATTAGGAAAAGATGATTAAGGATTATCCCAATGATAAAGTTGGGAAGTATGAAAGATCTCATAATATAGACATCTATCAACATTCTAGGTCTAATTAAAGAGAAATTACCCCTCCTTATCTCCTTTTATTTGATGTTTTCTAACATGTAGGGAATTGAAAGAATCAAATATTGGGGAAGTTGGAAGAGGCTATTACTACTGTATAACAATGGAATATTCTCATAGTTGAGTATATAAACTACAAAGATGGTGAGAAAGTGGGTTCATCCCTTTCGATGGATGAAAACATGTTAAAAGGATTTAAAAGTGTTCGAAATCATGAAATCTATAATTATGTAAACATCATTAAAAATATGAAAGAATTGGTATTCCAATAACATTTTCTACCCCTTTTTTATATCTTGCATAATATATTTTTGATGTGCTTGTTGGGATGTGATAAATATTTTCAATTCTTGTTAAATCTATTTAAAACTAACCCAAAATGAGAATTTGACAATGGTATCACATACATGAGAATTCATGGACAACCTTGATGTCTTGGTAAACAGTCTATTGTTTTCTACACTATTTTAGAACATGTACACATGAAGTAGATTAAGTGAAGGCTCTTGATTAAGTTCTATGTGGTGTTATCCCTCTCTCACAAATGAATCAGTTTGTAATCCAAATCATGAATTGTTCATCAAAAGTTCATTCCAAGTGTCACCCCCCAAGTGTGAATTGCCTCTTCCTGTTCCAGCCAACATGTGTTATTCTTGGGCACCGAGCTAGTACTCGAGTTCTGATTATACCTCTCTCTCACTCCCTGTGCACCCAACTTCTAGGTACAATACCAAACTTCCAGGTGTAATGCCCAACTTCCAGGTGAAAAATGCCCCTACTTCCAGCAACCAGGCCTCTCTGTCACTACCTCAATGCACTTTGCCAGGATTCTCTACCGCATGCTCTCTACTGTTTCTCATGTGCTTCCCACATGTGATGTCACATGATCTCCCTGTTGTGTCTTTTTTAGGCGCTGCATCATATTCCATATGACTTTTTCTAGGAATCCTATTTCAGACAAGGTTTTTCAGTCTTTTTCCAGATGACTTTTTCCAGGTATCTAGACAACCTTTTTCAGGCATTCCTCCTTCAGATCACCTTTTCCAGATGCCCTATTCCAGGCATCCTCTCCATTCTTCTTTCAGATCCTTCTTTGATGGTTGAGAAGATGAAAACATCTATATAGAGGAGTATCTTACTCGACAGTTCTGACATTGTCCCTAGTGTCTATGGGGTCATGTTCAATAGTCTTGTTGTTCACCCTTGTCTTGCTATCTCTGTGGTGGACCTCTTTAGATGATCCAGCCTTAGAGACCACCTTTGGATCTTATGGTCCCATGGTTGAAAGCATCTATGAGGGAAAATCAGCACCCAGGGGGGAGTGGGATTTGATCCTGGCACTGTGGGGATGATGGTCCCCTTCCTTTTCCACCTGCGCAGCCCCAAAGGGGATAGATATATGAAGTACATTGTTTAGTGTCATAGTTTGGCTTGATGTCATTTTTAAAAGGTGGCTATTTTGGTGGTGATGAGTTTCCCATACTATTTTTCATCATTTCCCATTGATGTATAGGATGGGATCATCTACTTGTTGGTACAAATGTGACATAACACTGGTGTTTATTCACTACTCCTCTGAATTTCGAATAAGACTACACTTAAAAATCCTTATAGACACATAAAAATCTAGTATAATTCTTTTGAATATCTAAAAGGATGTTGGTACTTGGCCTCATCCTCCAATGTCACCACATACATGCTCCATGATCAACAGGTATTCCCTCAAGCATGTACCCTTTTCATGCTCACCATAGTCAACAACACACACAATCACACCACTACCTGGTCAAGTGATAATTTTCCATCCTATATACTAGCATGATCTCCTTGGATGGCTAGTTAAATAAAATTTTCATCACAAAAAATTCATAACTTTATTGTGTTAAAATTTCCCATCGATGTTTTGTTTCCCTCACTAGAAATTAAAATTTATGATCAACTAAACAATTATGATAAATCTATGATCTTTCTTGATGAATTTTAATAACTTGGTGAGAGGATATTACACATATTGCACATCCTTGAAGTCTTCCATCATAGGTTAACCTAAGTGTTCCATACGACAGTACACATCATCTTAATTATTATAGGAGATTTGTTATTATCCTAGAGAATTACTATGAAACCATGTAATTATACTATCCAGTTTGAGAAAATTTGGGAAGGAACTCCTATCATACATATGGTATTCCCTTAAGAGCATATCATGCCTATTGCCAATACAATTTTTCACAAGAAATAATTTTCATATATTCAAAATGCGTTAATAAACATCCTTACCACATAACGTTAAATTGATTGGAATAGGTACTCATCATACCACCATAAACATCATGGCAATGACGTCATTGTAATTTTATACTTAAATATAGTTTGGGGGTATTGGTTGTTTTGGGGGGTATTAAATGAGAGAGTTGTATGTGAGGGGGGGATACAAATCTTTTTCCAATTTTCCAGCTGGACGTCGCTTATGCCAATCCTTGGGAGGTCACAACTGGCCCTTCTGAAAGAGAGGACTTCTTCATGTAGGGATTCCTACTTCCCATTATTTTCTTCATCTTCCTCCATCTTATTCTTCCACTTATTTTTTTGTTAAGATACTTTGTTGTAATCCAAGATTCTAGAGATATTAAACAATGTATACAGAATTTTTTTTCTACACTCTCTCTCTCATTGACCTAACACTCTTTATAGGTTAATAAAATTCAAATTATTTTGGTTCTTCCTACTAATATGATGTCCTAATTCATTCATTTTAATATAATTCAATGTAGCCCAAATTTATATCGGTTAGTTTTGTTTTCTTCGAGTCTGTTCAGGACCATTATTATAAGAAATATATATCACTATTTAGTACGAAAACATGGTCTGAAGTACAAGCAATCAATGATTCATTAAATTTAAATTTTAATGCATAAGGGAACCTAACTCAAACTCAAAGTGCTCTGCTTATGACGACGACAACTCAAATGTTCCCTTTACTGCTTGCACACATATGCACTTTCGCATATATATAAAGACACCTAGCCCCTATGTACATATTTTAATGGCCAAATATGTATAAAGGGATCCTTACATATATGTTTATACATGCATATACCCCTTTACCTTACACACGTATGCATTTTTCATATATATATATATATATTAGCACACCTAGCCCCAATATATATATTCAAATGGACATGAGTGAATATATATATGGGGGAACTTATATATGTATATGCTTGCCTATGCATAAATGTGCAAGTCGCCTTTGACAACAGCTACCTGAAACCACCGCAGCAGGTAAAAAATACTCTAGAAAAACACCGAAAACTCAAAACACCAAAACCCGTAAATTAAAAAAAAACAAATTGAAAGGGAACAAAACATACCTGAAACCAATAGAGAGCCCACTGCCCTTGACAGAGGTGGCTAGAATCAGCCTTTAATGGGACCTAAGAGACCTAAACATCAAGAATCGACCAAAAAACCCCACAAAACTAGTTAGGATTCAGTTGCAGTGATCTAAAATGAAATGAACAGTGAAGATGAATCCAGAAATATCACATAAGTCTATCCATAATAAAGAAAACACATCCTAAAGAAAACACTACTTCTTCAAGCATTTTATCATTCGAAAAAAAATAGGATCACCCAATAACATGGTGTCCCTAAAATTTTAAAAAAAATTATTAAGAGGATTATAGAACAAATCCCACCTACAAAAATCATATTGAAAAAATTGACTTAAACATACTCAAACATCCAAAAACGATAACATGAAATAGTACGCTACATGGAATTCAGATGCAGAGTATACTAAGACATAATTTTTAAACTTATAATAAGAAAAAATCATTTCAAAACTTATAAGCATATCAACATTTCATTTGTAAAGAAATTATAATAGAAACAAAAAATATATTAAGAGAAACCAAAAAAACATTCATTAATGTTCTAAACTCTCTTGAATGAAAAGGTCATATCAAATCCAAATTTATATTTTAACATCCAATTTCCCTACCCATATTTCTCTAATCTATATAGTTATTTCTTTTCATCTATTATTTAAATGAAATAATTTTTTTTAGTAATATCTATTAGATGTTGAAAAAATGGATGGTAACCATCAAAATAGTTTTTTCTATTAAATAGAAATTATTATACCCCCATATTCCTCTATCAAAATGGGTAAACATCTTCACAAAGACTTCCAGATTGAGTAAATATAGATTAGTATTTAGAATTTACTTTAGCACAAATATAACTAAAATATGCTTCCAAAAATAAATAAATATTCCCTTTTGGAAGAACTCCCTAATTTATTATATCTACCCATTCATCCTAAATCACACAATTAGTTATATACAAATATAATGTATAAGGGGAGAGTGATACCTTTGAGAATTCTCAATTTTTGGATTATGGTATCTCGTGGTGAAGCAACCCATTATTCATTGGTTTATTTCAGACCTTATTATTGGTTATGTTTTCAACACTACTTATTGAAGAATCATTCCAGATTTTCTATCCTGCCTTCATCATGGTTATAAGAAAAGAACTTGCATTCATATTTGCTTGTTCCATCATTCTGAATAATTAAAACTAGTTTTTCCGTATGATTAATAATTACTTAGGAACATTCTCAATTATCTTCTTATGTTCTCTTATCTAATGGAGGAATCTTCTTTCATACTTCTCTTAATTAGTTTTCATGTTTTTTAACTTGGATATATTCTCCCTTAGTTGGTTCTTCTTTAATTTCATTCTTATTTCTCCCCAACCTCAACAGAAATATCCACCTTTTATTTCTTAAACTTCTTGATTTTATTCTTTTCATTCTAAGTGGTATACTATGGGTGTAACATCATTGATACTGGATTCTCCTTCAGTTGAGGTCTTATTTCTATAAAAACATTATATTTGTTCTCTTTTATTTTAGTGTATATACTCCCCATCTATATCATATGGAGAGAGGAATTCTTATTGATCTCTTTTTTTCTCCTCTCACTCCGCTATAATTAGAAATATCCATGGTTATTACATATAAATCACCTCCCATAAAAACATACTTTTTTAGTATTTCAACTATTATGTTGATAAATTAATGTCTTCTACCACCATCGAGACCTCGAGCTTCTAGACACACACTCATTGTGTACACCACTTTTCGATAATAGTATAGCGTTTTTGGTATTTTGTGAGAGGATATACTTCTATATTTAGCATCATATGAAATTCTGTTCACAAAGTACCTTTATTCAAACAATTAATACCTAATATAGATTTTCATAGGCACATAAATCACCAAAAGGCTCAGATTAAATTGGGCCAAACAAAGAGAGTAGAGTAAACCAACATCAAATAGTGGTAGATGAACCATGATGATCCAAACCGCTTTTCCATTGGCAGTGGATTCCAAAACACACAGTCGACCAGATAAAACCATGATACGCCCTTGAAATAAGGGTCAAAGTTAGAATCTCAAAACCTCAAATCCCCTAGGGTTTGGATGAATGAAACCGGGAAATGGGAGAGAGGAAAACTCTAAGAAATTGAAGAATTAAATAAGATGAATGCTTAATTTGAAGTAACGACCAAGAACCCTCATGAAATTTGAGAGAAATGGTTGAAGGATATGGAGCCGAGAGAGGGGGATGTCGTGCGGGGTGTTTAGTTATGGGGGATCTCGCACATGACTGGGGAGGATAAGGGGGCCGAGGAACGTCGTTGGAGGAGAGGGAGCCGAGAGGGGATGAGGGATGTCACCGACATCAGGGATCCGGGAGGGGAGAGGGGGGGCGTCGCTGGAGGAGAGGAAGCTGAGAGGGATTGGGGGCAGGGATGTGTAGGATGGGACATTGAGGTGGAGGCAGAGGCCGAGACGTTGAGGCGGAGGCGGAGGCCGGGAGGTTGAGGTTGGGGAGGGATGGAGAGGGCCGAGAGGTGGAGGTTAGTGAGGGGAGAAGAGGGACCACGTAGGTAGCCCAATGAAAATACAAAATCGGGAGGTGAATCCCGATGGAATGGTAAAATTTGGGGATGTTTATCCACGGTTTTAAACTTAACCGTGGGTATGGACAAGATTATATCATCTATACCCACGATTATTCTAAACTGTGGGTATAGATGCATGGAGATATATCTATTTTCCTGTAGTGTATGTTCGATATTCTTGAATGAATAACTAGCATAAATATCACCACTTCGTTGTCGGGGTTCACTTTGGTGGTAGTGATGGAAAAATCTCACCCTTACTACCTTGGAGGTTGTTGGTTGCCTCCGAAAATCCTTGTCTTAGAGAACTGGTTTGCAAAGTGACCTGGTTATTTGTAGTTGAAACAATGAACAGTGTGTTGATGGTCGAACAGAACATTCCTCTCCATTGTCATAGCCGCAAGTTTTTCTTATCGTCATTTAATGGTCAGGTTCCATTCTCTTCCACACCTAAAGCATTTCCTCGTCCCCTTTAGAAAATTTTGGGGGTGATTCTTTCTGCACCTTTGGCAAGTGGGGTGATGGAATTTCTTAGCACCATTGGATTTATCCATCGAACCTCCAGAATTAATGTTCACTTTTCGTTTCTTATCCCCATGATACCCCTGATATTCGTCAATCTCTATTTCTACTTTGAGGGCACATCAGACAATTTCCTCATAGCTATCAAAGTCACGGATTTCTAGGGCTTTCTATAGGCTAGGTTTCATCCCAACAAAGAAGTGGTCAACCTTTTATTCGGGGGGTAACGACAAAGACAGAGGTGTATCATGAAAGCCTTTTGAAGTTTTCCTCATATGCTCTGATGGATTCGTCATCTTTTTTCTTGAGGGCAAGGAAGTCCCTTTCTATCTTAAGTCGGAGGGTGCGCGGAAAATATTTATCGAAAAACATTTTCCAGAAATCCTTCCATTCCAACACCTTGATCTCTTCCTCAGGCTTCGTATTTTTTATCAATGTCCACCATTGATCATCTTCACCCTCCATATGATAAGCATCCATAAGAACCTTCTCTTGTTCGGAACATTGAAGGACGAAGAAGATCTTCTCAATGGAGTTGATCCATTGTTCAGTAGTTGAGGGATCAAATGATCCATTAAAATTAAGAGGCCTTTGTCTCATGAAGCTCTCGATTATGGCTTGTTATTTATTATGAGGGGTTGGACATTCCTCTTAACCCAAGTTTCTATTAAAAATTTGAGTTAACTAAGAGAGTATCATGACAAAGTTCGCGATTCCCGCTCCCATCAGATTGAGAATCTCATTAGAACAGTCATCACATTGATCTTCACAACGGTTGTTAGCCCGAGTCCTCCTATTAATATCCATTAGCTAGAATAAAAGGAAAGTTAGGGATAACACATAAAGGGAAATCCAAATACAAAAAGGGATAACTTATAAATTACATTTATTTCCTTAACTTATCTATGTTATCCATGATCTACTTCCCAAAATATATTCTTAGGGGAATTTTTTTAATTCCCTTAATAATGGTTCATACTAAGATTATGAATTTATCAAAGAATATCCCCTTGAAGTTTTGTAACCAAGAGTGTATCAAGGCCTATTGTTGTGCACCAGTTCCCGTTTGAGTCTAGCTCAAAGCGGTGTTTTCGGGTTTTACCCCTAGATACATATGTGCTAGAGCCGCCTCTATCTGATCATATCCAGATGGAGATTTATTTTCTTGATAAACCATTTACTCAATACTCACCAAAATTTAGAGATGTTTTTATTATACTTAGTCTTATCCCTAAGGCTTTCACTAGGGTTTTCTAATCTTAATCTAAAAAATAACCAAACCTATCCTCTGATACCAACTATAACAACCCTGCTCTTTATTACACACTTAAACATGATTTATTACATAAACATGAACTTAAGACAACTCTAAGGATTGATAAATCTAGTGTATTGGGAAATTAGTAACATTACATAACAACTTAGAACATAAAACCCAACATCATTATTGAAAACTTCTTTTATATGACCACAACATTCCTTCGTACTTAGCATTGCATGGGATAACCCGAGGACATTCATAAGAAAAAGGGTGAGATATAAAGCCCAGTAAGGGAGTAAACAAGGCATAAAATGAATAATATATTACATTTTAGGCAATAGGTATATCAATGGATCATAAGAGTAACATGAATATAAATTCATGATATAGTATGATTATCATAACATGGAAATGTGGGAAAAAAATTCAACATGATATTAGCATGAGCCAAGGATCATTACACATGGAGCATGAGTAAAACCTTGTTGAACTTGAATTATAACAAGTAAACCCTCATTTCACTTGACTTATCATGATACTAATCTTTACCCAATGCATTAGAGCGCTATTAGGGCGCACCCTTCTCAATCATTTCATTTCATGCATAAGTGTGCCACATGGATTATACAACATGGAATCATTCAACACCATCATTTATTACAAGGTAAAGGAATGTGGAATACATACATGAAACTATATAATCAATAAGTAAATGTGAGTAAAGTTTAATACCCTTGATAGAGAAATGATCATGGTATTCACTATATAATGACTTTGGCTTGGAAAATCACGGTACAATTTCGGCAGCATAACGTCATGACATAATAATTCATAAAAATGGTTGATGAGAGAGAAAGAGGTATCTCATCATATGTACATGAAATGGAAAGTAAGGGGCTCATATATATACATGTCCCAACATATGAAATGAAATTTAGATGCATAATATAAAAGAATTGCTTGAATGTAAATGAGAAGAGAGAAATTTCTTATAGAATTTTGGCATGGTAACGGGTGTACATGGGAGGAATTAATGAGATAGAAAGGGGTATATAATCATTAAAACATAAGTAGGGAAGTATAGTGGAGGTGATAAATCATACACCAACATTTTTAATTGAAAATAAAAGGGCATAACAACATAAAAAAATTTGGACAAAAACGAGAAAGGAAGAAATTCCTTACTTGGAAGTGTGACCCCAAAGGCTTGGGAGAGGCTTGAGAGGGGATTATTAAAAGCTTGGGGAACCTTGGGAGGATTATAGAGAGAGGAGGTCATGGGTTGGTCAAGCTAAAAATGTTTTTAGTGAATAATAATGAGATATTGAGTGGGTTTATATAGGAATGGAGAGGGAATTCTTTATCATTTAGGTTTTGGACACCACACATTAAACTAATCAAAACCACAAACCATACCATGGTTTTTACCCATGGTTTTTGCCAAAGTGTAGTGGAAAATATTATTTTATAAGGCCAATGGACAAAATTATTAAAATATCAGGCTTGCTTATGTGGAGGTGAGTCACACTTTCAAGGAAATCATTTTAAAATGTTAAAATATTTTATAAGACTTAGAGGGTCCACTAAGGCTTTGTAAAATAAATCAAACAAACCTAAAATCACATTATTTTAAAGATAAAAAATATATTCTCCTAGAAACCCATTTATAATATTTTATTACATCACTATTGGGTCATTATGATGTCATAAAACAAATTATATATTTAAACAATATTTATTTTTTACCCAAAAATTCGACTGTTTCAGAAAATTATGAAAAATTCACCATTGGATAATTTCAATGTCCTGAATCCAAAAATAATATTCATTTTATCTAAATAATTTTCTAAATATGTGAACTTTTAATTTTAAAATAAAAACCAATATTTATCGAAAATTCATGGGTTTCGACAAAAACAGCTTTCAAACCTTAATAAAAATTACAATTATATAAAAATTATATGATCATTTATATGTAATAAAAATTAATTTAGTAATAATATTTTATTAAAATAATATTTAATTTAAAAATAAATTAATTTTTCAAAATAGATTTCTTAATTGAATATTACCTAAAAATACTATTTGTGCTTTAAAAACCATTTACAATGTAACAATAATAAAATGAATGTATATTATTTATTATATATAAAAAAATAATTCACATAATCATAGTGATAGGGTCTTTTTACATAACCCCTTATAACACATGCATAAGACCTAAGGGTAAGGTGTGCGATATTGATAGACTCTTAGGGTGGCTCAGATAACATCGCTCGGGTGGTGATCTCTGTCAACTTCCACTTCTCCTGTAGGCGGTTTTGTTCAAGATTAACATGTTAAATCTCAGCTTGGGATTGGTAAAGAGTGAAGACAATTGATGCCACCTACTTTTTGAGCTCTGACAAATTGGCTTCGTACAAAGCAATTCTACTAGATGAGGCCATCACTTCCTTTATCCGAGTAAATTGGATTTGTTAAAGCCCTATATTTATACTAATCATGTGATCACTGTTCAATGACTATATTAGCAATGGTAACATTTATTAACAATATTTTAAAATCTAAAAACAAAAAACCAAGGAAGTGCATATGTTATATAACCATTTTACATAATAAGACATTTAATCAGATCAAGTGGAATTTTTATTAATAAAAGTTTGGGTCGTTACAAGGCATGTAGTGAGTGGCAGCTTATGACTCTATTCTCTGAGATTCATTTGGAGGTGTAAAACAGATATGGTCATATGTTCTTTTCTTCTATAGTTGTTACCTCTACACTATTGGATCGAGTGTGAATGAGGCATCTATTAGATTCCAAAGGCCTAGTTCTACGGGAGAGTGTGTTAGGTGAGGACCCTACTTCTGGGTGGACCGTAGGAGACGATGAGATCTTGTGTTTCCATTGATGTGTATGAGTGTCAGCAGACATACATGAGGAGTTGATGCGATATTTCCATTCCTCAATTTGGGCAGTTTATCTTGGTGTCACCAAGATGTATCGAGATCTACACCATCAGTATTGGCTGCCAGGTATGAAGAGGGATGTTGCTGGTTTTGTTATGAGATGTTCCACCTGTCAGCAGGTGAAGGCGGAACATCAGCGACTAGCAGAGATTTTACAATAGTTACCTATTCCTGAGTGGAAGTGGAATGATGTCACGATGGATTTTTTGACAGTTTTACCGAGGCCGGATTGAGGAAATGATGTGGTTTGGGTTGTTGTTGACAAACTCATGAATGTTTCACATTTCTTGCCAATCAAGGAGACCTTCAATTTTTATGAGATTGGAAGGTTTTACATCCAAGATATTTTAAATTTTCATGGGGTTATGCACTCTATCATTTCAAATAGGGATTCCTGTTTTACTTCTCATGTCTGGCATGGACTACAGAGAGCTTTGGGTACATAGGTTCTTCTGAGTACAACTTACCATCCCCAGACAGATGGCCAGTTTGAGTGCACGATTTAGGTTTTGGAGGACATGCTTGGAGCATGAATCCTAGATTTCAAGGGTTCTTGGGAGAGACACATACCCCTAGTGGAGTTTTCCTACAATAACAGTTTTCAGGCGATGCTTCAGATGACACCTTTTGAGGCTTTATATGGTAGGCCATGTCGATCACCCCTATGTTGGCTGGAGGCAGGAGAGGCAACTATACTAGGACGTCATCTTGTCCAGGAGACCACTGAGCACGTGGATTTGATTCGAAATAGGATAGATACTGCACAATCTCAGCAGAAATCTTATATCGATCGACAGAGACAACCTCTAGAGTTCGAGGTTAGAGATCAGGTTTTCTTACATGTCACACCAAGGTTAGGACACAAGAGGATTAGGAGACAGGGGAAGCTTCCACCGAGATATGTCAGGCTGTTTGAGGTTTTGGAGAGAGTCAGTCCAGTTGCCTACCGGTTTTAGTTACCTTAGAAGTACCAGGATATGCATGACTTCTTTCATGTTTCTCAGCTATGACGTTACTTTTCAGACCCGTATCATGTTTTTCAACCCAAGTAGGTTGAGTTGGAGGTGGATGCATCCTTCAAGGAGAACCCTATTCATATTTTGGATCACAATACGAAGGTTCTCTATGGCTAGTTTGTTCCTCTGGTACGAGTTCTATGGTAGCACAGGCAAGTATAAGATGAGACTTGGGAGAGGGAGGTTGAGGTATGATCATAGTGGCTAGAGTTATTTGAAATTTCTTCTTCACCACCATCAGAAGGGAAATTCATGGATGAATTTCTTTAAGGGGGGAAGTTTGTAAGAACCCAGATCTTCACTTTAGGTATGGATCTTTATTTCAAGTTGTTTTTTAGGAAAAAGGAATAAGGGGAAATTTCTTAAGTACACACCATGTACTTTTGAGTACACGCCGTGTACCCGGTTGCCGTGTGTAGTCATGTACTGGCCATGTAACGACTGAGTACATGGCCGTGTGGGTGACCTGGCAGACCACCTAAAATGGGGGCCAGTGGAGGCTAGTACATGGCATGTACATTAAATGATCACATCGTGTACTTATATTTTTATTTGATTAATTGGAGTGGGGTCACATATCATCTCCAGAAATACCTTCTTCTCCTCGTGTTTCATACAAGAGAGTGACGTACAACCGAGAACTTCGAGCTCCTCCTGTTCCTCTGTACGAGCTCTGATTGGGATGTCGCTGGGTGTGTTTGATTCCCATTAGTGAGTTCTCTCTTCTCATAGAGCCCCTATTCCTGATTTCTCATCTCTCTTGAGTTATCCAAGGTTGAATGATTTTATACTTTTTATAGATATACATCTTTCTAGGCCAATTCAAGGTTTGATGTTCAAGATTGTTCATCATACAACATCAAGGTTGGTGGTTTGTGCCTTTCTTTGATTATATTTGGATTATATATGCTTAAAGTGACGAATACCCATGTTTGGGGTATTGCATGTTTTGGAATTTAACCCTGTTTAACACCTTCTATGGTTTGTTTGATTAAGAAAGGGTTATTACTTAGGCATAAGGTTTAATACCTTGATTATGGGTGCATTTACCATGTTTGATTTATTATGGCCATTTGGTCTAGAATGCCTGTTAGAATTGCTTTGTTTTCCATGCCTCGTGTTGTTAGGATAGAGTTATTGTTTATTTGAGATACACGTGATTCACATTGTAAAAGTACGACCAAGGAGAATTAACCGTGAGAGATTCCCAAGGTAGGGTCATTTATGTATAATTATTATTATCTTGACCTAGAGGTATTGATTGTGAGAGTTGTCAGGTGGTCATAGACCAGAGGGGTTAGACCATGAGGGATACCTAGAGGGTCATTATTAAATGAATGTTGGACCATGGGGGAATTTACTATGAGAGCTGCTAGGAGGTCACTATATTTTATTGTTGCTATGCAGACCAAGGGGGTATTGACCATGAGAGCTACCCAGGTGGTCGTTTGTAATGATTAGTGCTATGTGGGACCAAAGGGAAGACTGTGTGAGATTTCCCAGAGGTTCATTTTTTATTGAATTGATGATATGTTAAACCAGAGGGGTTAGACTGTGAGAACTTTCCCAGAGGGTTTCTTTTGAATGTTTGATGAATGTGACGAGCCTGCCAAGCCAAAGCACAAGCTTGGACTTGGTATTACTTGTTTGTTAGATGGTCTTTTGAGACATCTATTTTGTTGTTACACAGGGGATACATAGCTTAGGCTAGATACTGAGATTTCATTATTCAACGGATTTAATAATTAACGAATGTAAATGAATGTAATTAGAAATTGTAGGATTGTTTACTTTTGAGTACCTCCTAGTTTATTGATTCATTTCTGATTATTACCTGCTATATATATATTCACTGACGGTTAGGCATAGATATTTTGGTGGTTGCCTACTGGGATTCATCTCACATCCTATTTGGGTCATACCTTTGGACCCAAACAGATTATATGGTTGCAGGTATAGATAAGGGAAAGTGCCCTTCTTCATCAGGTACTTGATTTTTGTTGGAGCTGGAGAGTATGAGACCAAGATGAGGCTTGCAATGCTATTGGATTTTACTATTTTCTATACTTTGGTTTCATTATTGTATTTTCAACATTGTGACTTGTTTGGCTATTTTTCTAGATACATGTGACATGCATCATTTATTTATATATGCTGTAGTTGTTTATACTATCAGTCTTCCACTGTTAACTTCTATTGTATAGTATTACTACTTCCGCTACTATTTACTATTTGTTTCCATTGTATACTCTACCAATGATGGCATAGTTTCCCCATTATCAGGCCTTAGCCCTCACTGATAGTCGACAACCTCTAGAATTTGGGGAAATGTGCTTGAGGTCATGTGACCAACCGAGTATGGGGCACCTCTGGGAGGCAACTGAAACTGGGACGTTACACAAAGCTGCCATTGAAGGCATGGTTTGTAATGTGTTAAGTCATTAACAGTGCATTGAAATGTTTAGTTTTATTGAGAAATAGTGATTTAATCTACTGGTTCAATGACTTTTTTTTCTATTACTAACCACGAAAAAGAAGCTGACATATGAAATTGTTGTCTTAAACATTATATACAGCATAAAAACACATATATTTAGAAAGGAAATCATGAAATATATCAGGGATCATACAATAGTTTATCACTAATTCACAATTACTTTAAGTTTTAGAATCAACCAATCACAATGTGACCTTCAACCTCAAAATATTCATCCACTTTTATTTGTAGATGTAATAATGTTTAAAAATAATACCAAATATTAATGAATATTGAAATGCCATCATCAAAAGTTTGAATGAAATATAAGAGATAAGAATAAATATAATGAATATTGAAAGCTGAAAATCAACATTTTTCATGACACATAAAATATATTTTAGTATCAAGAAAAGTTCTGGTGAAGAAACATGCTCAAATAACTATTAGGTACACATTCTACATACACTATTAATGGTGGTGTTAATGAATTTGTCTTTCAGAATGCATGTCTAGGCGCTAATAGATTGTGTGCTTTTCAGAGCTAGAGTTGTTAAATACTTCAATAGTGAATCAAGGCTAAAGGTGGATCGGTATGCCATGTTCCTGAAAATTTTTCCAAATAAAGTGAGGAGTGAGCCAAAATGGTAGGTGAGTGTTAATTTCTAATGCTTGGTAGTTGAGAGAAGTTCACATATGAAATGTAACTTTAAAACATTTTTTGGAACAAACATAACACATAAGGATGAAAAGGGAATCATGGATAAATTCATGCTGCACATTACTAATCAGAATAAAAATTTGAAAATTAGCGAGTGAAGGTTTTGAAATAATAATCATGACAAACATTCACCTTATTATATATGTTTATCTTCATAGAATTCATTATAAACTTCACATATAGAGTGAATGTATCCAAATAATAATCATGAAAAACATTCACCTTAACTTTCTTTACGATGTAGGGTTTATCTTGTAATACTACCTCCTATATGCTCTTCCATAATGCATGCATCTCGAAATCTACAACACTACTTAATGATAACTTGTATTCTTTTGGGGTGATGTATAAGCCTTGTGGTAGGTAAACAATAAATATAGAACTCTAATTTCATTTTACACACATCATATTACAATCACTGTGTTGCTGTGTAGACTGCTTTAAACTAGAAAATACAATGAAATTCGGTTCACTAACATTGCATTGTGGTTGATTGTATTGAAAGGGAAACATGGATAAATTTATGCTGCACATTACTAATCAAAATACAAATTTGAAAATTATTGAGTGAAGATTTCAAAATAATAATCATGAAAAAACATTCACCTTATTCTATATATTTATCTTCATAGAATGTAGTATAAACTTTACCTATGGAGTGAATGTCTCTAAATAATAATCATGAAAAACATTCACCTTAACTTTCTTTATGGTGAAAGTTTTATCTTGCAACATGACCTCTTGTCTACTCTTCCACAACGCATGCATCCCAAAATATAAAACACTACCTAATTATAACTTGTATTCTTTGGGAGTGATGTATAAGCCTTGTGGTAGGTAAATAATAAATACAAAACTCTAATTTCATTTTACACATGTCATATTGCAATCACTGTGTTGTTGTGTAGACTGATTCAAACTGGAAAAGCCAATGAAATTCAGTTCACTAATACTGCATTGTGGTTGATTTCATTGCATGGTGATACTGAATTTTTTCAAATATTCAGAAAGTATGAAATCATACATTTTCTAATATGAACCAAAAAAATTCAAATGACTCATATGTGATCTATGTATTGTTAAATACATATACATATTTAATTCCTTGTATGTTCTGGTGTGTTTTCAATTCCAATAGCAGAACCATGTGATTTAAATTTCCATCTGCTTTTAAAAAAAAAATTGGTCCAGTTTCTTGCACAAACATTTTATTCTTGCACAATGTTTATATTCCTACTACTTCTTATGCTCATCCAAGATTATTGTATGAAGTGTAACATTATTTTATACACTAAATAGTACTTATGAAGCTAGAGATTGATAGTAATACAATCAAGATGAAATATTAAATTTCTATTCTAAACTGTATAGTATAATACACTTCTTATAGTAAACAACTAATCAAAAAAAAATTTGAAAATTAAAAAAACAAACATGTAGTATTACCTTGATATTGTAGTAGAAAAAGTCAGTCATATTTTTCATTCATCTTGTTTAAATACTCCTTTGTTCCACTGTGTAGTTCAGTGGCATGGCTTGATGTATTCATGGTGTATCGAGGCAATTGAAAGACATTATATCATTTTTCTAACCAAAAGAATGAAGAAACTATAGTGAAGATTAATTAACCTTCAACCACATGCTTGCTCAAAAGCATGTTGGGGCTCAAAATTCCATTGCAACTTCTTTTTAAGAAACAAAATCTAAATAGATGGTGAAAAAACAATGTTAAAAAATAAGAAGAAACATAGAAGAATAAAAATTCCAAAGAAACTCAGTCCCCTGACTTGAATAGTATGCATTGTGACCAGAAAACACAAATTCATACCACCTGTGTTAAGGAACTTTGGATTTCAGTACCGGGAACTCTTTACTTACTAGTTTTACAAAATCCTTCAATTGCTCGATAGAGATGATTTTTTGCAGAATTAAATTAAACTAGGAAAACATATCTTGAAGTTATTCCATTATGAAACTAATGTTATAGGACCATTACATAATAAAATTTAAGACATTTCATTTTGTATATTAGTTAGTAGTAAATAATACCATCAAGACCTGAAAAAAACATATAAAGGGATATTAATTATAACATAAAGAGAATTCATACCCTTCATGTTATATTGACAACTCATTGGCCTATTTCCAAGGTCAATGGAAGGAATTACATTATTTTTTTAACCGAAATAATGAACAAACTATAGTGAAAAGTAATAGACCTATAACCAAGTGCTTTTTCAAATGCATGCCAGGTCTCAAACTACCCTTACAACTTCTTTTCAAGTATAAGAATCTGAACAGAAGGCAAAGAAACAAAGTTAAAAATGAATAAGAAACATAAAAGAATCAAAATTCCAAAGATAACCAGCCCCCTAACATAAAATGCACTTCTAAAGGAAATAATCCCTCCATGTCAAAACAAAATGACATTTATGAGACAATATCAGAAATTAAACAAACCTTGTGTGTTCTAGAAACTCAGATAGAGAACCCATTTAAAAGTTATCTCAAAGAAGAGAAACCCCCTCAGAAATATCAATGAAGAACATACTGGATGCGTGAAACATATATTTTGGTAAACTGTAAATAGAAATATCATGTCATGTTTAAATTTTGATCAACACAAATATAAAATGACATCACAATGTTATAATTCATTTTAAGAAATACTACAGTAAAAAAAACTCTTGGATGTGGTATGTGTTCAAAAATATAACATACCATCACTATCAGTATTTACAACTATCTGAAGAGCATAAAAGTTTTATAATTATGAATTTTATGGGGTAGAAAATATATATAGTAGGAGTTGATAGATAGTATATAGTAGGAGTTGAAACAATATTAAGCTCAAATAAAGAGATTATATAAAAGAAGTTGAAAGATAGTAGGAGTTCAAACAATATGTATTTGATGGGGTAAACAAAAAAAATCCAACAAACAATATTAATCTCAATGAAATATGGTTTATACAATTAAGGAATGATGGGAAACAATATATATAGGAGTTGAAAAAATTCTATTTGTAATTTTTTAATATGAAATAACCTAGAAAAAAATGAAATTGTGTTTAATAAAATTGGAAATGTAATGGAAACCCTAACAATGTGGGAATAAATTGTTAAAAATAATAAAATTTATAAACAAAATAGTTGTAAAAAATATAGATTACAAAAATTACATGATACACATACTTCTCAGAAGATGCAATAATAGTGAGAAAATTACAGTAAACACTATTGAGAAAAAATATTAAGACTGGTCATTGATTACCAGTAATATTGAAATATGAGATTTTAAAGTTGTAATGAAACATTATTAATAAGAATAAATATGATTTAATGCATGTTTTGCACTGAATGTATGTTTTGTGTTGTGCCTTCCTATATACTCTCAGTTTATAGACTCAAAACTGCCATTAAAAGTAGGCTTTAGACTACTCATCGACAACTAGTTCATTGTGTGTGTGATCAATGCACACATAAGTGTGGAGCCGACCAAATGGTGCATGGATGATCCAACAAAAATAAATAAATAAAAGAATTTTCAAAATACAAGGTTTAGTTTAACATGAACCATGAAAATATAAACCAAAAGACAATTTTCATTATCAAATGGGTCCCAAGAGATTCAAATTAGTGGAACATAACTTTAGGCAAGCAAAGATCCCTAGAAGCCCATACCTGCAAACCAACTAGAAATAAAGCCATTTAGTCATGACACCAAACACATTTAAAGCTCCAAACATACATGAACTTAAAACATTTCCATGAACACATAGTTACATAGTCAAAAAAACCAAAAGGAAAAAAGAAACCAAGGCTGTATAAAAAGAATTAACTCCAATACTTTTTTTTGACTCTAAAGATCAGTTGTCCACCACAAATGTCATGCTTCAGGACATTGACAAGATCAAATTAAATGTCATAATATTTCTAATGTCCTGAGAAATTAGTGCATTTTTGGCTTAAATGATAAACAAAAGAAATGATGTTAAAGGTAATAAGGATAGATTTGTTATGTAAGCAAGATTTGGTGGTGTCATGTAAGCGGGGTGGGTATTAAGATCCATTTCATATATTGATTCAACCAAAGTTGAAAGGTCACATCAGTAGATGATAAAAACACAAAATGATAATAGGTTGATGGATATTTTCATTTGGTAAAATTTAAAACTTGATTCATATGAATCTGCTTAACCGGGGTACCTTGAACACATTGAGACCCTCCAAATTAGTGAAACATACCTTTAGGTAAATACCGTGGATGATCTAAATTGTGTGTGGATGATCCAAAACAAATAAATAAATATAAATTGTAAAAATAAAAGGTTCAGTTAAACATAAATCATGAAAATAGAAACCATAAGACAAGTTTCATAGTCAAATGGGTCCCAAGAGATTGAAATTAGTGAAACATACCTTCAGGCATGCAAAGATCCGTGAAATCCCATACCTAAAACCCAACTAGAAATAATGCCATCCAGTCATGACACCAAACACATTCAAAGCTCCAATAATACATGAGTTGAAAACATTTCCATGAACATAGAGTTACATAGCCAAAAAAACATCAAAAGGAAAAAAAATCAAGGCTGTATAAAAAGCATTACCTTTAATACTTTTTTTACCTCTAAATCTCAATTTTCCATCATGAACATCATGCTTCGGGGCATTGAGAAAATCAAATGAAGTCTCAAAATATTTCTAATGTCCTAGAAATTTAGTGCATTTTTGGCTTAAAACCCGATTCATACGAATATTCTTAACCAGGGTACCTTGAAAACATTAAGACCCTCCAAGTTTACATCCACTCTTGAAAATTTGTAAGGGTCAACCAACTAAATTTAACAAAATTATAAGGATTCAAAGTGAAAGGCATTGAAATGTTAAAGTGGAAGAAAATATTCCAAAAAATGATTTATTTAGGTGTTACCATAGCTATAGGGAATTGAAATCACAAGCCCAAGGTAGTTTTGTGGTGAGTTGATTCCCCTACCCTGTAAATGTCGGGTTACCATAGATACATGTAAAAAAAATTGTCAGCCAAAGGTGTTTTTAAGGGAGACGATGGTAACCACAAACTGTATGAGAAGGAAATGGAACTCGAGAGTAGTAGGGGTAGGGATTAGATCGATAGAGAGCGGTGGTAGATAGAGGAGGAGTACCTGGTTGATGATGAAGTGAAAATCAGAGGTGTGGGAACCATTGGAGTAGATGAGGGGAATCACAAGTATTAACATAAGGATGAGTGGAGTAGAATTGTGAGGATGGCAGTACAGGTTTGCGGGAAATATAATAGAAGGGTAGGGGAATCACAACGTGAACCCTAGATTGGAGGGTTACAGGGAGGCCTCATGAGACAGATCACAATTTTTGGGTGGAGGAACTATGTTTTTGGGTGATGTGAAAGCATAGCTGGGTGACACATATGAAGAAGTCACCCATATTTAGTATATATAGTTGATTATTAAATTTGATTATCCCTGTAGGATTTGACAACACCCTTTAGGCTGGTCAATTATAATTATTTAATAATTATATGTGTAATATTAGTAGTAATGATATTTAATTAGTTGGTAACAAGATGTTTAATATGATTAATAATAATGTTAAATTAGTTAGTAATAAGATGATTATTATTAGTAATAATAATGATTAATAATTAATAATAGTTAACAAAAAATAATAATGTAATTTAGTATGATTTTAATTAATTAATAATTAGATGTTTAGTATTAATAATAACAATGATCAAACATTCACATAGTCATTAATTCTTAGTAAAATAAATATTGTATGGTTTTCCTGGAAATGACATCTCTATATTAATATAAGTGTATGTAGGCTTAGAACTAGATACACCTAGGGGTAATAATCCTAAAAAGGTTGATTGGGAATTAACTCAACCTTCACTCGGTGCATGACAAGTGGATCTGATCCCACACCTAGTTTGACACTCAGAAGTGATATGCTTTAGTTGATCATATGCTCTTTATAACTATTGAAATCAATGACTATTTACCAATGATATCCTTATACCATGAAATAACCCTACACTATTATTTCCCATAGTGAGTATTGTTTAAAATTTTGGAATCATTATCACTTGCAATCATTTTACATAGACTATATTGTCTGTCAGTGTCTACTGCTATGGTGAAGTTATTCAAACCGATCAAGGAGCTTCATATAGTAGACAACCAACACAAGTGGTTCTCATTAGAGATTGTGTTAACCTATTAGAAATTCATGAAAAAATTAATTAAAAATTAAAACTGACACTTGGTTAGGAGATACAATCTATTAACTATAAAAATTTGTAGTACTAGGATAGGATATGACATATAACTTATCCACTACTTATTGATGAGGACTAACTGCAAGCAAAAAATTTATTTAACCAACAATTTGATAATGGTTTGATGGAATTATACACAGAGTCTTTCAGTATCCATCATCATCCTACTATTGTATGGAAACAAATCCACACAAGAGTTATAGAAGAAGGAATATCATATGATTATACGATTGTTCCCTATTATGGGGAAGAATACAATAAAGTTGATAACCCAGATATGATGCAGGAGTAATTTGATGATTATAGAGTGTTTGATGACGGAAAAATGGGGGGAAATAGTGACAATGAGGAGGAATATAAAGAAGCTATAGAGGAATTTTCTATAAATACAATGGTTGTGCACTAACCTCAACACAAGATAAATCATCCACCACTGTTCACATCCTGGATGGAAGCTATGACATGCTTGCCTGAATTTGGATGGGATATTATCACACCTGAAACTGAGTTTAATAGAGTTATAGAGGAAAAATTTGGTTCAATGGAGAATATTTTGATGGGTTTTTGGGGATCATTAAATGTATTGACAGTGGAATCAAACCCATGTATTTGATGTATCCTCAACAGATTCAACATGTAAAATAAATGAAGAACATTAAAACATATGCGTATCTATATAGATAATGCAATAGCCTCTGTTTCTATTGATTTAGATCTAATGAAGTATGATTTATGAAGATCTTCGGAGCAAAAGGAAAAGGGCTCTTACCTTTGAAGGTAGAGAAATGGCATGCAAATCCTTATTCATAACAAGAGGACCCTGATACATGAAAGGGGTGCTAGCATCTTCATTGTTATCACAAACGATATATCAGGATGAAGAGAGATATAGAGTGGATTTCATAAAATCATTTTTTTAATATCCTGATATTTTAAAATAAGTACATTATGTTTGCTAACATGTATGACACATAACACCAAGCTTAAACGAACCATAAAATATTATTATTTAAATATGACCATTATAACTTAACCATTAAATTGGTGGGTATGAATAAGATTAAATAATTTTTGAAATATATATAAATATTCTAATCAATTCAAATTTATTTATTAATTCTTAGGAAATAACACTCAAGTTTTAGTAAAACCATTTTATTCTTCAAAGTTATGTTTTTATTAAAAATTGTTTTGATTACTTTTTATGAGCGAATAATATAATTAATTTATTAAACTTTTGGAAATTTAATTTGATAAAATAAATATAATTTTTGAAATTACTATATCAAAATTATCCTATGGTGAAATTTTGATATTTTTTCTGAAAAGTTTTATTTTTCAATGAATAGTGAAAAATACTGATTATTATTAAAAAATGTGTTTTATTTTAAAGTTTTTTTAAATTAAAATTATATTTTGAATTAGTTTTAAAATTTTATTAGTTAATTTTTATTTAAAATAATCCAATTATGGTTTTTGAAATGAATTTTATATATGAATTTAGTATAAAAAGATTTTATACTTAAAAATGGCTTTTTTTTGAAAAACCATTTTTCATCATGTTTTTTCACTTTAATTTTAAATTAAATTATCCCAATTACATGTTTTTAATTTTGAAAAATTGATTCCATATTTTTAATCAGGATATATAATTTTTTTAAATAGTTCTATTTTATTTTTGGTTAATATGAATAGTAAACTTAGTAAATTTTGTTACCACAATAAATGGTAAATCAGGTAATTAAAGTTAAAAATAATATGATAATGACTATAAAATGACCCTAACACTTTTATTAATTTTATTTTATGAGTTAATTTAATCCAAAATCATCCAAAATTTTTTATATGGCCTTTTTTTCATTTTTATGTGAATATGACCTTTAAAATATTTTATTTAAATAAAAATAAAAAAAATATCACACTCTTGTTTTTAATGACTATAATATTTTTAACATGGTGATAACTAGAGACTATGTTCGATTATAACTATTATTTTGAAATATAAACTCTTTAACTTCATCATGGTAATTTAGTTTTAATTTTTAGTAAATAAATAATTACCTTAAATGCTTACACAACACTAATGTAGTAATTATTCAATTATCCAATTAATGAAAAAAATAAAATAAATGATATAAAAAATATTTAAAGTAGTATAATTTGAAATAATTAAGGTGAGAAATGAATTTTATATAAAAATATAACATTTTACTGATGTATTAAATTATTTTATTTGAATTTTATGTGTTGTCTTAATGTTATAAAAGTTAAAGTAAATGAATAGTTCTAAAATTGACATTATTGTTGTTTTATGAAAATAATATTGTATTAAATGATATAAAATTCCTAAAAAAAATATATCCAGAAAATTGATTAGGATGTGGTTGATAAAATCAAACATGGTTAATTTATGGTCCGTTTTTCCATTTTTATAAATTACCTTGATCCTCAAAGAGTAAAAAACCTTGTTGTCAGGGTAAGTGTGAAAAGGGTTAACGATGGGTTAAGATCAATAAATAAGGGTAAAAACACAGTAAAAACTTGTATAATTTTTATTTTATGAAATTATTTAGGTAAATAATCATACTATATTTTAAATAAATAATTTTGGGCCCATTTTTAATTGAAAATTAATTTATATTAATTTAATATTTTAAGAAATTCCAAGAGTACCCCTCCCCTCTCTTATAAAAGGGAATCTCTTTTCCTCATTACTTAACACTTATAAACCAATTTGGTTTAGAACATATCTACCCAAAACCCTTAATAACATCCCTTAACATGTTTTAGATGCATTGGTTTGGTTATAATACCAATCTTAGATGTCTTAAGATGTTAATCATAGTAGATTTCTCAAAGAAGAGGTATAACGTTTAACCAAATGTTTTGGTTTTATTTCTTATTCCACATCCTTAAAATATTATCCAACCATGAATATATAATAACATCAATATATAAAATATACTGATATATTATTATGTTAATGGAATAACCTATACCAATCTTATCTTCCATCAAAATGGAAAACAAAACCATCGTTCGTGTGTACGGTGGAATACCGCCTTGTGGACTGATGCAATTCGTTTTCCATCATCGTCTATCACATATGGATTATAATGATGGAATTAATGTTTATAAATTATATTAATTAAATATTTATCATTATGAAAAGATAATATATCATTTACCTTTTTACATTCTCATTCATTGAAAAATTATAACGGTGTTCGTGTATACGTGTGGACTACCACCTCCACAAAGCGATGTGATTCGTTTTTCATCACCACATAAATTGAATTATATATATAAGTATATTTGAATAAGTAATATTATATTTGTGATATTATTATAATTCTAAAAAGATAAAATAATACTTACCTTCTTTCTATAATGATCGTTGAAAAATGGAAATGTTACTCATGCGTATGTACGACCTACCATCCCTATGATCATAACATAGTTCATTTTTCATAACCATATTCAATGTTTGGATTTAAAAGTATAATTGATATATTAAAATGATAATAATGACTTGATTATTATTTTGGATATTATGGAATAATGGCCTCTTTGACCGTAGTCAACCTTCCAAAGTCATTTTGGAGATATGAATCGAATATCATCAAAACATCCAATATGAACTTAAATGATTAAGTCATTGTTATAACATGGTAATAAGTGAGATAAAAAGAATAAATAAAGGTTCTAAATAAAGTAAATAATTAACATAAATTTATTATTCAGGAAGATAAAGAACATATGTTATGAGTTGGACTCAATGTTAGGGACTTTCTTTTTAAAAATACTCTTTAAAATTTCCCTTAAAATTATATTTTTCTTCCATATCTATATTTTTAAAAATATTTTATGGATGTATTTATATGAATATAAGTGAATTATAAAGTACACTTTATGTTTCTTATGACTTTTTTTTCAAAGTTTTTCAAAAGGAATCTTTTACGGAATGTTTTAACTTCCTTTACAAAAAGACAAAAAAATGTTTTATTTTAACGTATACAACGACAACAAATTTTCCTACCGTCATAACTGTTATTTGATTTTTGGATTCATTTACATGATTTCATGTTTCTTAAAATAAAATCTCTCCTTCTATATTTTCAGTTTTTTTTCAAAAATGGGATTAAAATGGAATGAATATATCAATATTCGATTTTTTTTCTTATGGGTGTAAAGAACATTTTTATGATGCAAGATTTTATGTATTCTATTATGGTTCTTAGGAATTTTTTATGAGAAAAAATGGTTCTATTATAAACAAAGGGTGGGTGATCCCACTATAGATATCCAATGCATTGGGTAAAAGGAATGGAGTTAACCGATTAGGTTTCTCTTAAGATATTATGGGAATATACTGTGATTGTTATTCCAAGTATAACTGTGAGGGTTACTTCATATGTAATATTGATATGAAAATTATGCCTCAATTTATCTACATGATTTATTTATGCTTGATATGGGTTTTTTTGGAAATATTATGATTTCACAGGGCAAAGAAAAGTATGCTACTTCGTAAGGTTAAAAATTATAACTTTGCGAGAAAGTTATTATGAGTTTTTCATGATTTCAAAGAAACCTTTATGAGTTTTATTCCGCATTTAAAATTTATTATAAAATGTTTTATGAAAATATTTGGGTAGAGAAACTGATTGACTATATAAGAAAATGTTTATTTTGAGCCCAAAGTTTATTTTGAAAAAGGAAATTTTTTACAAGTATTCACGAACTAATTGTAAGAGCCCTAAACTCACACTTTTGGATCTAGTGCTAAAATCATAAACTTTACATTTATGGCTTTGATACCCCTAAAGGTGAATCAATTTTTACCATCCAAAACTTACAATATCAAAATAAAATATTGGATCACTTACATACCCAAAGACCATTTACATTTAGAGTTTTAAAAAATTAATAAAAACACTTACATAAAAAATACCAACGAATTCAAGGGAGTATTTTTTCCACTATACCCACCTTTCCATATTCCACATCAAGCCTTCAATATCACTACTAGATATTTCATTTTTTGCGACAACATATTTGAGATGATAGTCCGTTGCTAATGCACCATTGTAAAAAACGGCGTCACAAATGTAGTTAGTTTGGATGGATTGTCGCAAATAGATATTAATTACGACGGATAAAAAACCCATCGCAAATGTTTCTTGATTTTTTTTAAAAGACCAATTACGACGGCCCGTCATAATTGATATTATTTGCGATGGATTGTTCATCTATCGCAAATACTAATATTAAAAAAAACAAAAAACAAAACAAAATATAATCAAAATAAATTAAAAATAATCAAAATAAATTTAAATAAATTTTAAAAAAATAAAAAAATTAAATAATAAAAAAAATTAAAAAAATAAAAAATAATCAAAATAAATTAAAATTAATTAAAAATATTTAAAATTAATTAAAAAAATTAAAAAAAAATTAACAATTAAAAAGTATTAAAAAAAATTAAAAAAAATTAAAAATACTTAAAAAAATTAAAAATTAAAAATAATTATAAAAAAAATAAAGCTAACATAAAAGTAATACATCATTTCAAACATAATATGTTTTTCATCCCAAATTACAAAACAATCACAAAACATCACAAATCATCAACTGGTGTTAGGTGGAGGAGGATCACTCGAAGGATTAGGGGGATGAAACTTCATACCAACGCCATGCGCAAACCATCGCATGTACTCCAAAATCCGCTCATCTCTCCGACACTGTTATTCACGCTCCTCCTCCCCCCTCTTTGCATTTTCTATATCATCTCATCCTAAGCTTTCAACCTCTCCTCATATTGTGTAGTGGACAATGACATTGATGACGACTCTCCATGAGCTCCTTTCAAGCTCACCGATAACATCGTAAAAGTACCATAACAACTTATAGATGTCTATCGGGAACCAATACCAACCATCCAACATTTCTCAACATAATGAAAAGTTATCTGTATCCAATCCCCTCATCAAAACCCGAATCACCAGTGGAATATGCTTCACTCTCTGCTTGAATATCTTATGAATGAGAAGTCATAGCCTCATACGTTTCCTTCAAATATAATTAGAAATCAGAATAATAGTGAAATTAATATTCATGATTTTTTTTTTAAAATTACTAACCACAATATGGTGTTGTTGATTTCCTACTAGTTCTCATGTATGAGGATCAATATACATCTTCTTATAAACTTCAAACTCTATAATAGATGGGTCAGTGATGACCAATATAATATAACAAACATTTTACAGTTAAAGTATTTATACCAAGAAAGACCAGGAGTCTGGTGAACCTACCCCTATTAAATTAAACGAAAAGAAAAGTGAAAATGGAACATTACAAAATAGACTATGTAAAAACAGAACATTACAAAATAGTTAATGTATATATACATTAATAAATAATATCACTTAGCATATGTCATCAATGTATGCCAAATATATGACTTCCGGCCCTATGTGTGACCTCCTTCCCCTTGGCTCTGACGTATAGAGGATGACCTCCTCCCAAAAGTCACTCTTAGCTAGTATAAGCACAATCCATCCCATACTTGAGTTGAGATATAGTCAGGTTGATGAGAGACACAAGACTAGTCAAAAACAGCAACAAAATATTTATCCATAGATCTCTTTTTGAGGTTGTATAAAAATTGACAAAAGAACTCACATATACAAATCTCACATGCCTCTTAGATAAGATCTCTTAGGATATCAGCAATCAGAGAAAATAAATTCTACAAGACAATTAAAAATAATATGTTAGTAATTAAATAAATTTTAAAATTTATATATTATTTAATAACATAAAATCTAGTGGTTGAACATCTGGTGATGCATGATGATGGAAACCTAGTCCCAGGACACCCATGACTTAGAAAAATAATTTCTTATAATCACACCAACCTGCCCAACATCTAAATGTGAAAAACTATGTAAATAAAAAAAAATAACCAGAATATTATTACCAAAATTAATATAAAAAGTTAATATAAAATTATTATATTAAATAATTAAACATACCTCCATAAAAGAGGATTAAAATCAACAGCTGGGTGTATCTTTGGAACAACATTCAGAATCATCAATTGAGCAAGACTTCACCCCCTCTTAATAGGCACAACATCCTGCTGATCAGATGAATTGGGCTCATCATCAGGAAGTTTGGAATTAGTAAGAGAATGAAATAGATCACTAGGAGTATCTACAAACATCTGAAACAAATAATCTTACCTATAATAATTTTTTAATACAAATATAAAATATAAAAAAATAATAAATATAAGAATATAATAATCTTACCTATAAGAAATTATTAATAAAAATATAAAATATAAAAAACTAATAAATATCATAATATAATAATTACCTGTAAATAAATACCAGAACATAATAATTTAACCTGTAAATATTTGTTAATATAAATATAAAATATAAAAAACTAATAAATATCATGAAAAATATAATATTCTTACTTGTCAATAAATGTTAATATGAATATCAAATATAAAAAAACCAATAATTACTGGCATCAATGAAGGAACAAAATAGATCATCGGGTCCATCCATCTGAAACAAATAATATTACCTGTAAATAATTATTAATACAAATATCAAATATAAAAAAATAATAAATACATGAATATAATACATTAATCATTATCTTATTCATCATTTTTATCAAGTAAAATGTCTTCATACTCATCTTCAGCATCATTAATTTCCATACAACTTTCAGTTTCATTATCCCTTATTACTTCATCAACATTATCAATATCATTGGCCCTTAACTAGGGGGTTTCATCATTGATATTTATATCTCATCAGGTAAGAGATATATTTTGGTATTTTTCTTAAAATTTTTCAATAAGTTGGACTTCCACATAACCATTTTCATTTTCAATAAACTGATTGTCATGTGATTTGATTTTTATCACACTCCACCAATTATTCAAATCTCTTGAAACATCATAGTAATTTGTATAATAAACTTTATGTACATGACGTGATGGCATAAATGGTTTATTTGATGTAAGAATACTATTATATTTAATGCTAACAACTCCATGTCATGGATGAGATCGCAACCCTTGATCAGTATCAAACCAATGACATTTAAACATCATTACATAATTTGGTTCTAGATAACATAACTCAATTATTTTATCTAGCATACCATAAAATTCAAATTCACTTTTTTATGATGATATCCTTTCAAACAAACACCACTATTCATTTATTTCTTTGAGTCACTATATATGTGTGTATGAAATCAAAATCCATTAACCACATACCCATTATATGATTTTATAAATTTTGATGGAGATTTTTTGAACACACATAATCGAATATCAATTTTATTTTTCATTTTGTTTTGTTTTCAAAAAATAAAAATTAGTAATAATATATATCATTTCAAAATTGATTTATTGTTCCATCGAAAGCAACTTAACTAATCAATATCTAAAAACAATATGCAAAATTTTGTTATGATGTTCTTCAATAGAAATAGATGTAATTTTTATAAATTGTTTTTTGATATGGTCATCATATAGTCTACAAAAAAAATAATGTAAGTAAATGTGTCTTTTATAAAAATTTAACAAAATAATAAAAATTAGTAATTACTGCACAAATCGTGTCATTTATTCACAATTCAGCATAACATATGTATGATCTCTATGGAGTTCTTCATCTTAAATCCATCGTCATAATAATAACCAAAACCAAGATTGAGCTTATTAAAAACTGATAATTGATGGTCTGTGACATCATCAATAATTATCTTATTGCAATCCATCCAGTTATGTTTTGAAGGATATTCTTATTAAAAATAATAATAGAAAAATTTAAAATTTCCTCATGCAAGTACACTTCTATAATTGACCCTTCAACCTATAAAATTTTAATATAATTTCTTCTTTAACTTTTGAATACATCTCTCAAATGGGTATATCTGTCAGAATTGTATCAGTCCTTCGCATTTAGCTTTATACGTTAAATGCAATATAAAATGTTCCATTGAGTCAAAGAATCCTAGCAGGAATATTTTCTCCAATTTATATAAAATTAAAACAAAATCTTTTTATATTATACTCAATGCATCATAATTCGATTTTGATGCACAAATATCTCATAAGGAATATGATATTTTAGTCAACACATCCCAGGTTGAAGAATTCAATAGACCTCTAAGTCCAACAAGTAGTAATCTTTCCATTACAACATGATAGTTATGACTTTTTAAACCAATAATATACCCATTATGATGCAGTGAGACAAATTAGAATCATAACCATCTGATAACCTGAAATCCAAAATCCATTGAAAAAATAATAAACAACTTTCTTTAGAAAGTTCATAAACTACTTTTGGCTTCATTAAATCATGTGATCTTTCATCTTTAAATAATTCAAGTTCAGGATGTCTACAAATCTAGAAAAGATCTAACTATTCCTTTACATTATCTTTGGTCTTACTGGGTGTGTCCAAAACGATATAAAATATGTTATCAAAAAAATTCTTCTCAATATGAATTACATCTAATATGTAACAAACCAAAAAATCAGAACAATATGGAAGGTCCCAAAAAATACTCTACTTTATCGAATTATGATCTATCCCAAAACCATTTTTTTCATTTATAGTTGGACCAAAAGTAACATGAGGTAATGTAGAAATGATAGATTTTTCTTGAATACCTGAGATCACTACTGGAGTTCTGTCTCTTTCAATTTTACCTTTTGTAAAATTGTTTATGTTCCTTCGAAAAGGGTGATCTGTAGGAAGAAATATCTTATGATATTTGAAATAACTAGTATTTCTTCCATTAACAAGAATAACTGCTTTGTTCTAAGCCATGCAGTACATACATGATTTTAAACCATGTTTACTCTATCCAGATAACATACTATGCACCAGAAAGTCATTGATCGTCCATATTAATGTAACTTTTAGTGTAAAATTCTAATATGCAACTATATCAAATGTAGTCACACCGTTGTTCCATAATGAAATTAACTCATCAATTAATGGATTCAAATAGACATCAATATTATTCTTTGGATGTCCTGGAATTAATAGAACCAAATATATATATGGTTCCTTCATCAATATCTGACGAGGTAAGTTATATAGAGTAATGAAAACTAGAAAACAAGAATATTGACTACCGTAAGCACCAAGTGGAAAAAAACCATTAGTAGAAAGACCCAACTGTATGTTATGAGGTTCTAAAGAAAAAAAAGTTGCATCTAATAAAATTGTTTTCATGAATAACCATCACATGGATGATTTAAGCTTTTATTGATGAAAATATTTGATTTATGTAATGTAATTTATGAAGCTGTGTTGTGAGACATAAATAAATGTTGTAAACGAGGTGTAATTGGAAAATACCTCAGCTATTTCATAAAAAATATAGACTTTCCTTATTGTGCCTATTTATACCTAGATTCTCCATATTTTGGAGAATTAACTAAGGATTCATAATCACCATAATATAATATACAATCATTTGAACATGCATAAATCTTCTGATAACTAATTCCCAAATCATGGACCAACCTCTTACTTTCATAAAAACTTACAGGTAATATATTTCTGTCAGGAAACAATGATTTAACCAAAAATAATATCCGATTAAAAAAATTATTTGACATTCCAAAATATGATTTAATAGCCATAAATTTTGTAACATCTTCAAGTTTTCTCATCTGACATCCTGGATATAAGGCCACCTTATAAGATTTCAACAAATTGTAAAACTGAGAAGGTTCTGATTCAGGATTTGGAATATAATTTTGAGTTTTTGTTTCCTAAATAGAAGGAACAACAACATCATGTACTAAATTTTGAAATGATGGATCTAAAACCAAAAAACTTGTTTTTTATACTGAATTATATTTACCATTTTGATACCAAAAAATGTAATCTTTCCGAAAACCAAAACACAATAGATGAAATCCAACATTGTCAAATGTTTTGAATCTTCTAAGATCACATTTATGACATAGATATTTAATTATTCCTTCAGAAACAACTTCTGAATTTGATGATGCAAATTATATAAATGTTTCAACACCCTCTATGTGGACAAGATTTATACCAGATCCATTGGGATTTTTACGATGGTTTATCCAGTCATGATCATGTAATAGAAATTGGTGTTTACTTCCCGAGTCTATAGTTATCTAAAAAAGCAACATAAATAAGAATAATTATTACCGATCATTTTGACTAATTATAAATTATTATTATATTTTAACACCTTGAAATATTCTATGGAATATGATTAGAGTGAGGCACTAGGTTAACACAAGATTACGAGCCCCGTAGAGGCTCGACACAGATAAAATAAAAATATTAAATATATTATATTATACACATGATATTTTATGAAAATAATAGAATATCTATATAACCAATAAAACAAAATCTCTTAATAGTGGTGGTTTCCTGTTCCAAAATATGGTGAGGATATAATGGCGGTTTAAACCGCCACTATATCGTCCGCTTGTTTTGGTAGGGGGAACCGTCTCTAAAAGCAAAAAACTGCCGCTAAACAAATGTCAAACTTAAACAGTAGCGGTTTAAACCACTACTAAACAAAAATTTGGTGTATATAATAGTGGTTTAAACCACTGCTATATATCACTTTTAAAATGAAAATCTAGGTGTGAAATCCATATCCCCAGAATAGCCAAACAAAATTTGATAAATATGTTTAAAATCATATCCATGTTCACCACACAGAACTATGAGATCATATAAGCATGAAGGTAGCCGACATGGTTTACTATCATGTAAAAATTAATAAATTAGTCCAAGAATACATTACAACATGTGAGGAAGGAAAAGAATTCAAGTGGCTATTCAATTCCTAAGACATCCTAAGAAGACATCAATGAATGTAGTAGTGAACTCATTAATAAAATTCCAATAAGGTGTACATAACCCAAACATGGTATTAAACTAAGGAATACTAGTGGTAATGCTCAAAACCACTTGGTCATGACATAAATTACTCCATATTCACATGTTTGTGAAAGGTTACTTATTACCACCATAGTTTCAAAGTCTCACGCAAAAAGTTTTATAAGTGACACTTGATATGAGTTAACTTTTATTTAAGAAATTAAGTTTCAAAAGGGGTAAAAGTGATTTCTAATGAAAACATATTTTTATTAAAACATTTTTGAAATTAAATAGAAGAAGGAAGAGAAGAATCTAATCGAGATAGTATTTTCAAAATAGAGTTTTCCATAAAACTTTCCAAACTTCAAACTCCTATAAAAACCATAGAGGTTATCAAGTTTCTAGTTTAGGTGAATTCTAAAAACCTTTAGGATCATTATGTTGGATCACTTATTCCTGCCTTATAAACCCATCCACCACATCACCCATTGATTTATAAGTTATTCAATTTAATTTGGAATAATTGATTCATAATATTGAATATAGATGGGACTCATAGAAGTATACTTGAGTTTAGTGTTTAACAAACCAAGTAGGTTTTGGCCAAGGAAAGGCTGCAAGGTTAAAAGCTATCATAAATTTGGTTTAAGACTAATAGTATTTCAAGGATTCCCATTTCATCTCATAATAACTTCAAGGAAAATTTTAAACCCACTAAAATGATAGGATTTAATGTTATGGGTTAAGATAGAACTATTTAACTTATATGTTAAGGGAAACTCATCAATATGGATCCAAACTTGTAAATCCTTCACTAAGAATAAATTTGTTTAATGAGATTTTATAATACAATAAAAGGGGATATTTTTTTGTATATAGTTCCAAACAATCCACTTAGAAAAGATTTAATATATTTTATAAAAATATATTTAAAAACCATTCATTTATATATTTAAAATATAAATAGGTTTTATTATTACTTTAGGAAAAACGAAGGTTGGAATCATACAAGCATAACCAAATAATCACTTGGTGAGTCGACACAACCTACCAAAATTTTAGGCAAGCTTTATCAATATAATGATCTCCAAGAAGTACTTAAGAATAACTCAAACAAAATTTATGGAAAAAGGAACCCAATACATAATCAATATAAATCAAAAGCAACTAAAATCCATTAAAAATCAACACTACAAACTCTATAAATTAACTTAAGAACATTGGAGTACTATATTATATATATTATATAAGAAATAAACAATCTATTTCATCTAAAGACATGGAAATACCTAAAGTAAACCTATCTTAATAGAATTCAATAAAAAACATAACGAATGATGATCAATCATCCCATACAAGCATCCATAGAAAAAATAAGAGGAATCCACAAGATCCTGGGTAAATTCCACCATGCTCAGTTGGAATCACCATATTAGTGTTAGTCTATCATAAGTTTAGTTACACATCATCTTAGAATCCAAAGTGAACCCTAATCACTACCTGATGAACTTTTACTGACACCCTCTCCATCTATATCTCCAGTTCCTTCTACCAGCACCTGCATAACAATTATGTTGAAAATTAAATAGTTTTGTATATTTAAATTTAAACTTAAAACCAATAAAATTTTGTGTACTAAATGATTTTGAAGTTGTGTGATTTACCTTATCACTATAATCTATCGATACAATATCATTAGGGACATATCCAGTCATATTATGATATAATTCAACCAACACTTTATATAGAGTGATGAACTTTTCATCTTGCATCTTTATATGATCCCTCTATATCTTTATATGAACCCCTTCTCCTGAATTGTGATTTGCATTACAACAAAATCCCTCTGAGAATACCGAGGTATGGAGTAACTACAACTAGGAGTAGATGATTATATAATCCCTGATGGTATGCCAAAAACCTCAGATGGTAATGGTCCCAAACCCACCCCGTGCACTTGACTAGGATACTCCTTCCCAAGGACTTGACCAACTGGATCATTTTGGGAGACCGAGAAGGACTTTATGGGATCGAAATCCCATAGTTAAATTATTTTAACCTATAAATCAAATTTCAGTCATATTTGAAGCAATAAATATTACCATAGGGACAACTAACAATAAGTTATTATAATAAAAATGAAATTCATATCCCAACTTCTTTGGCAGACTCATTAACATAAATCCCATCAGATTTTGTATTAACATCCAACCATAATTCTATTCAAGAGACTTGGTACCCTAAATTCTTTAACTTCATTAAAAAAAGATAAATCAATAATTTAATATATGAAATAGATAATTTTATCTTATAAATATTTAAAATAATGAAAATATTTCCAGAGTCGATCTGTTTTTGGAAAAACTCTTTGACTCGATGGTGTGAGGGATGATTTGTTTATCTTGACTTGATGCATTTTTCCTTGAAACTTCTTGAAATAAATAACATGAAATTTAATAGTTATGTATGAAATGTCATCTCCTTTTCATATGCATGTATATATGTAAAATGAGATTAATATAATAATATTATATATTTCAATACCACATGCTTCTTATAATGATGACTATAAAAAAACCTTTCATTTCTCTCTAGGTACCCTTCAGGTGCCTTATCATACAACTACCGAGTTATCAACAAAGTATCATTGAATTCATTCCATAATATTCATTTAAAATCCTTCCATTTCTTACCCAAAATTTTTAATGTCCACTTTCGCGCTATAATATTAGCAATGGTAAAGTTAGATAACTTTTGTATAAAGAGATTTATTTTTAAAATATTAGGATTTAATAACATGATGACATTCAATTACACCATAATGTATTAAAATTACCATTATCTATGACTCAAATACTTCATTTTTTCAAGATTGAGGAACATTCCTCCAATCATCATAGGTAATCAGAAGGGTAACTGGCTCCGCTGCTAGCTGACCTAGAATCTGACCAAATAAACTTACAACATCATCTATAGGGACCCCATAATATTCAAATGCAACAACCATCTTAAATCTATTTAGATTCCACACATTTGAACTATTTACATTTCTCTCTGTAGTAATATTGTTTCCATATTTTATAAAAAATAGTTAGTAGTATAAAAAAAGTGCAATAACTTTATTCACATTAAAATTTTTATCTATAAACATCACCCTTCAATATCCTTGTGAAAAAATAGGAGTGACGACCTACTCCCTCGTTGATGAATATATTAAATGGGGAGGCTCTATCTCAGATGTTGATAGGACATTAACAAAGGGTGTTCCATATGCTGACAGAATGGAGGGTGTGTGAGATTATGCAGGGGGAGATGAAGGGTTCCTTAGATGTTGTAGGTAGGGAGACCAATGGATCATCATATTTTGGTGTGGTCGAGGGAACATTAACTAAGAGTCAACTGGGATTAGTGAAATGCTTCCTCCTTGACATTCCTATCATTTAATCAAATAAAATTAACTTTAGAACAATTGCTTCCCACTTGTTGAAGAAAAAATCACAAAATCACGATGTGGTGTCTAATAAACACACCATGTAAATCACACATCTCACTTACATTCACCTATTACAATACATCCCAGTTAACTAATGATATTCAATAATAACTCATTTGTATAAAATAACATCCAAAATTAAAAATTTCAAAACCAAATGGGAAACCACCTCATGGTTATTGATTTACATGATGAAAACACCATATTTGTTTATAAAATTGTATTTTGGGTTTATAAAATGAGTTTAATTCATAAAAAAATATTTTTTATATATGTATAGAATGGTAATATCACTAAAATCCATCTTTAAAATAATATTAAATCTAATGAACACATCAAGGACTCAAAATCATAATCACAATCAAGAAATAGAATATATATTATGATAACATACACCTAGAAAACCCTTATATAAGGAAGGAAAATTGATAAAATATAGGAAACCCAACTTTATAAATCATGTTTAGTCAAAAACAATTTGTAAGAGTCATTTATTTTAGAGAAAACCCCTATAAACATTTTATAAAATATATTGTGTATGTCAATTTATTTTTGAAGTGCAAATGTAATTAAATTATGAAATTACCCTTTTATGTAAAAAGGAAAATCATGGAAAATATTGAATTCCATTGATAAAATAACCATATATACATTATATTACCTTTATTTATCTAATAAACTTGTTTTAAATTCCAAGAACATAAGAAAATGGAATGGGGTAGTAAAACCAAGTACACTAACTATTTGTTTTGAAGAATGGGGTAGTAAATTTTCATGTTTGGGTGTTTGGTTTTCAAATGGTGTACCTTATTTATTTATTTTATAAAATACCCTAGATAAAAAAATATCTTATAAAGATTAATTGGATACCTAGTTAAGTGGTATGCCCTAAAAATAATTTGAAAATGTAAATTGAACTTCACATATACATACCTTCATTTTCAGGTATCCATTTAGCATCTTCAAGATATCAAATCAATTTTATAAAATGTTATAGACCCCTATATATGGGTTAAACACATATTAGTTGTTTTTAAAGGTCAAAATATATAAAAACGGAACTAAATTTGACTGAATTGAATGCATCTAGCCAAATAAAAAATTCACTAAACCCCATTAAAAAAATATTATACTCATAGATGTAATATGATGTGAGATGAACCAATGCAAACCTAATAGAATTATACTAAATCTAGAAGAATAAAATCAATAAAATACTAGCTTAAATGGATAGAGACTTGATATATTAAAACTTAAAAAAAATGAACTATACTACCATGTACTATAAATATCAGAAGCTAACTAAATTTTATTGAATCAAAAAAATTCAACCAAATTTGACATGACCCAGGACACCACTACAACACTTGAATCACACCAAACAAAATAAATGTAATTTCACTAATCAAAACCTATCTAGATCGAATAAAATCAAATTATAAAAAACTAAAACAAACTTGGTTGAATTAAAATGAATTGAATCCCACCAAACCCTACTAACAAAAAACAAATTAAAAAAATAAAATTTAACTACCACGACCCCCTCCTTACAAAGATATCACAATGAGGGGAGAGAGATAATGACCCTCGAGTCTCACCTCTATTAGGCCCTGAGTTGGAGACTAGCACTGAGGGTATAAAAATCTCATGTATGGGAGGCATTACCCTATATGAGAAAAAAATATTTGGAGATATAATGAATCAACCACAATCAACTCCATGACATATATATAAGAAAACCAAAAACCATCCCATAATGCATGTGTAAATAAAGCTGATACAGATAAAAAGTCTCTAAAGTAAATACCCAAAATAAAAACTAGATTAGAGACACAACAACTATCCAAGGGTCCGGGCTAGTAAAGTTCATCATAGTCTATGAAGTCCTCCTGGAATCCTGAAAATAGTTTTATATACATAGGGTGAGAATACATGTATACTCAGTAAAAAACCCAAGGTCTCTCATGCACATGTGAAAAGTGAAAACTAATGCACCAATGTGAAAGTAGTAGAACCAAACAACACCTAAACAAGTATACTAACCAAAAATCCAACCTCACCAAGGATCGCTCACCAAATAATGTATCCAAGAATATAATATAATATAAAGCACATCAATGATAGGGTACGCCACACCACTTTCCACCTGATTTACTGCTCTCACACCCCGACATCGCACATCCTGACACTCCCACCTCTTCCAAATAACATTAAAAAATGTCACATCCCACCCGCACACATCTGGGCTATCACACACATATCACATGAACACACTTAGGCCATTATATATCATCATATCACATCTGTACAGTGATACTTTTGACTTCTGTCCATCACAACCTGTGCATGTCCTTCTCATCTCCTAGAAGAGGTGTCAGGGAAGAGCGGGTATCCATCCATCCATCCTCCCACTAGGATGTTGGAAAAAACACCCCCACATGACTATGAGAGTGTAGAAACATAGTGCTTGATGAGGATGGGTGAATATAGAAATCACAATAATACACATGTATATACATATAGATAAAAAACACACAATCCCCATCCTAAGGGTTCACAACGACACAAGAAAACTTATAATAACCTCCACTTCTACTGCTGAAACTAAAAGCATAACCCCCATAAGAAAAGCACACGACACAATTAATATTATAATTTTTATTACCATTAATCCATTTTCTAGATTCTCCATTACCAACCTGTTCCATTAAAACATTCACTTTTTCTTATCACACAACAAGCAGTATAATATTTATTCATTAAACATGACTAGTATTATTCATTTCATCATCCATTTATAACTGGTAAAATAACACAGTGTAACACATAATAAGAATTATAAAAAAATAGCCCAACTACCACATATAGTTCCACCTTCTATCGCATCCCCGCTACACAACCACATCATACCCCCATCACAGCCCTGCTGCACCACCACACCATAACAACCATCGCAGCCTCACCGCATAACCATATCTCATCCACTACCCCTACCTACAACACAACACATTTTAATATTTATAAAAGGGGATCTTATTCAATTTCAATTCTTTAATTAATGGTATTATCAAATAATCCATTAAATCCTGGTGCATCCATTCCATTAACAGAATATAAGTGGTTAACCATTTATTTATGATGATATCAAACAATCACAAAAAATAGAGTTTTCAAAAGAAGTCATTAAAGCATAATCAATCCACCAACATACACGATCTTTATCAAGGAATTACATCCATATAATCATAATATCAAGTCAAATCAAATCAAATCAATAAAAAGCTGTAAGATCATAATTCACATTCTTCTACCCCTTTAAATTAAATTTAAAACAATTCATTATCTTTCTTAATACGAATGCAACCATGTTCACAAGAGATGAAAATAATAAAACCATCCGACATGATACACATAAGAATAAATTAAGTAAAAACTACTTGGAAGAAAGAATATTTTCCCAAACCCACTACACCAAAACAAGGGATGCACATACAAGAGGGAACTTATTCAGGGGGGGACTCGAACCAACTGTAACAACCAGTTCTATGAATCCTAAGGAAGAAGGATTTGGGACCTCCCATCTCAATAAAAAGTAATCCTGAAGGAAATAATGAAAGGTATTCTCTTTAGAATGAACAGATCTGATACTAGTGGGATTAGATATGGTTTTAACTGACCATTAAAGGGGGATCCCATAAATCTATATAGTTTAAGCATTTAAAAGGTCTCCAGACTTTTTATAAATTGATGATATGATTAATCTATTTTAAAATGGATTTAAAACCCATTAATTAAGGTGTTAAACCCATTTTTCATCATAAAAGACGTCAAAAATGCAATTCTGTAATTTTTTGGAAAACTGGAAAATTCTGGAAAAATGGAAAACTATTGAAAAGACTCACTATTAGAAATGTCTCACCATTGGAAATGTCTCGCTATTGGAAATGTCTCACTATTAAAAATGTATCACTATTGGAAATGTCTCACCGTTGGAAATATCTCACCATTTGAAATGTCTCACCATTAGAAATGTCTAGAAAAATGGAAAATTGTTGGAAAGTCTCACCATTGGAAAGACTCACCATTATAAATTTCTAAAAAAATGGCAAACTGTTGGAAAGTATCACCGTTGGAAAGACTGACATGTCTCAAAAATACCCCGTACTTCCCCCGGACACCTCAATTATCATATTTTTGACAATGTAATGGGCCATAAGGTTAGGATCATTATATTAGATACCTCTCAAATTATTCTCACCCTTTAGAATTCAAAACTAACCTGGAAGGAAGGAGAGAAAGTTTCCAAACAACCATCCCTTGAGATACCTCTCAAGGATCTCATTACACCTAAAACACTACCATCAACCAAACATGTTATCCCAAACACTCACAACAACTGAACAAAGCATACTTCCTTGAACATAGAAATTAAGAAATTCCATCCTCCATGTCAAGATATTATCTACTCAGGGCAGCAATGACTCACCCACGTGAGTTTAATCACATTGTAGCAAAATAAATTTTGATCAGGAATTGGGTCTTCCCTTTTTCTCATGTTAGAAAATTATCACACATCACACCATGCACATCAAATCAAGGGGAAAACAACATATCTCACAAAACACAAAGGTACAAACATCACATAACAAAGAAAATAGAGAAGGGAAAACTCAAAACAACTCTAGGTACTGGGCTTGAAACTATGTCTCACGCTCCTAAGTACTCTCCTCCTAGACAACATGCCTTCATAGCACATGAACCAAGGGAACAATCCGTCCTCACAACACCTTCTCTAGAAAATATTGGATCTCCTCTAGATACTCCAAGAATGTTGCATCATCCTCAATATCCAACTCTCCGCAGTCAATGATATTGGAGTCATCATGAAGATACCGATGAAGCTGATAAACATAGAAGACATCATGGATCCAGTCCAACTAAGGTGGAAGTGAAAACCGATAAGCCACCTCACCAACATGCCCCAACACCTCGAGGGGTTTAATAAATTGAAGTGAGATCTTACTTCCTTTTCCAAACCTCCACTACCCATATCGAGGTAAAACCTTCAAGAACACGTGAACCCCAAACTCAAACTCCAAGGACCTCCTCCTATGATCGACATAAGAATTTTTTTGATCTTGTGATGCTTTCATCCTCTCTTAAACCAACCAAACCTTCTCTATTGTGATGTCCAACACATCAGGTCCAATAACTATTGCATCCCCAACCTCCATCTAGCACAACAAAGAATGAAACAACCTCCCCGTACAAAGCCTCAAATGGAGAAATGTCAATGGAAGAGCGATAGCTATTATTATAAGTGAACTCAACCAAGGCAAGGTGTTGTGACCATGATCTGCTAAAGTCTAAGACACATGCCCACAACATATCTTACAACTTCTGGATAGTCTGTTCCACTTGTCCATATATCTAAGGGTGGAAAACAATGTTGAGGTGCAACTGGATACCAAAAGAATGGTACAATCCCCTTCATACTTGTGAGGTAAAACATGCATCTTGATCCGAGACAATTGACCTAAAAACTCTATGTAGACGCACTACATCCCATACATACCTTTTTTCCAAAACATCCACTATTCCAGACTCCTTGATTGCTAAGAAGTGATCCAATTTCATTAACTAATCCACAATCACCCAGATGGTATCATAACCACCCTGATCTTTGGGTATCCCTGTGATGAAATCCATTTATATGTCATCCCATTTTCACCCAGGAACATCCAAGGGATACACAAAACCTCCCGAAACATGATTCTCAACCTTTACCTACTGGAAAACTAAACACCGAGCCACAAACTCTGCCACTTCCCATTTCATCCCAGGCCACCAAAACTGAGTACTCAATCCACGATAAATTTTGTAAACTCCTAGGTGTACCACCAAAGTTGAGCTATGAAACTCATGAAGGAATCCCTCACACATCACTAAACAAACAACCTCCCATGAAATAACATTTGGTTTTGACCATCCTCCAACCATCCCTTCAGAGCATCACCATGGACAACACGATTGTGAAACTCCACTTCCTCTGAGTCTCCCCAGTAAGAATTCTCCACCTACTACATTAGGGAAGACTGAACCATCATATGAAACAAACATCCTCTATCACCATCCTACCTTGAATTTAAGTGCAAGGATTTCAACTCCTCCATTGCTCTCCAAGCATCCACAGACTCTCGAATAACATCCTTCTATGACTTTCTTCTCAAAGAATCAGCCATGAAATTCACCTTTCCTAAGGTGTATGAGATCTCAAAATCACAATCCTGAAGAAACTCCATCCACCTTTTCCACTTTAGATTCAGATCACATTGAGAAAAGACATACCTCAAACTCTTGTGATCTGTGAAGACTACAAAGTGCTCCTCAATGAGGTAAGGTCACCACAACTTCGGTGTGAACACAACTGCCGCTCGCTCTAGATCATGGGTAACATAATTACATTCATGATGGAATAACTGCCTAGACCCATAAGAGATCATTGTCTTCTGCTGCATCAGGATGCACCCTAATCCCAGACAATATGTGTCACAAAAAACCTCAAACAACACACCCTCCTTTAGTAGCTGAAGCACTAGAACACTGACCAACTTCCCCTTCAGGTAATTGAATATAGTATAGCATTGATCGGTCCACATAAAAGCTTGGTCCTTCCTGGTCAATGCTGTCAACAGAGTTACAACTTGAGAGAAATTGGGCACAAACCTCTGATAATAGCCTGTGAGACCAAGGAAACTACAAACCTCTGCCACATTCTTGGTTGCTGCCCAATAACAACTGCCTCAACCTTTGATGGGTCCACTGCCACACCCTGTTGATACACCACATGACTTAGTAAATGCACCTCTCGTGTCCAAAACTTACACTTGGATAAGTTTCCATAGAGCTGGTGGCAACGAAGAACCTACAAAATTGCTCTGAGATGTTCAGCATGCTCTTCCTCTGACCTTGAGTAGATTAGTATGTCATCAATGAAGATAGAGACAAATCAATCTAGGAACTCACAGAACATAGAGATCACAAGCCCTATGAACATGGTTGGCGTCTTCGTAACACCAAAAGTCATGACCATGAAATCAAAGTATCCATACCTACATCTGAAGGCAGTCTTATGGATATCTTCATTCTTCATCCTTAACTGGTGATATCCAGACCAGAGAGCGATCTTGGAGAACCAACTAGCTCCCCACAACTGGTCGAAAGGATCATTGATCCTTGGAAGAGGATAGCGATTCTTAATCATCACTTGGTTCAACCATCCTTAGTCTATGCGCAACCTTGGACTACCATCCGCCTTACTAGAGAATAACATTGGGGTACCCCACGAGGATACACACTATGCTAAAATTTGCATTTAACATCAGTTTAAACCACCGTTAAATCATTCTACGACGATTTTGGAAAACTGTTGTTAAATCATGTGTCAGCAATCAATCAGCGACGGTTTAAAGCGTCGCTAAATCATTTTTTTTAATTTTTACAATTTTTTATTTTATTTATTTTCGTAATTAATTAATTAATTAATTTTATTTATTTTCTCAATTTATTTATTATTTACTATTTATTTATTTTTATTTATTTTCGTAATTTATTTATTATTTATTTATATTTATTTATTTTCATAATTAATTAATTAATTAATTAATTTATTTATTTTTGTAATTTATTTATTATTTATTATTATCATGTTCATGCCCATCTCCATGCACATATCCATGTCCATGCCCATGTCCATGCCATATATAGAAATTCTGCATTGGGTGAGATTTGAACCCCTTACCTATTTCTTATTTTTCAAAAACTTTACCACTTCAACATGCTCTTCATGTGGTCAATAAATCAAATTTAATATACTTATATATATATATATATTAATTGAAAAAACAAATAATACATAACAAATAGATACATACTAAATAATTATTAATCAGCAATTATTAATCAATAATGGTTAATCAATAATCAATAATCAATAATTAATAATTAATAATTAATAATTAATAAGTAATTATTAATATTTAATAATTACTAATTACTAATTACTAATTAATAAATAAAATATAAATGAACAATAAAGAAAGAAATATATATTATAGAAATAAATGGTAAATAAAAAATATTAAATAATAAATAGTAAATAGTAAATAGTAAATTGTAAATACTAAATACTAAATACTAAATACTAAATACTAAATACTAAATAATATATAATATATAATATATAATATATAAGATATAATATCTAACATATAATATATAATATCTAACATATAACATATAATATATAACATGTAATATATAATATATAACATATAAGATATAATATATAACATATAACATATAACATATAATATATAACATATATATATAAGTAATGTATAAATAATAAATTAATTAAAAAATAAATTAATATATGATAAATAAATAATAAATAATAAATAATAAATAAACAACCATGAATAAATAAATAATAAATATATAACGAATATATAATGAATATATAGTAAATAATAAATTAATAATTCACTAATAATTAATTAATAATATAAAAATAAAATAATAATAAATAAATAAATAAATAAATAAATAAATAATAAATGAATAATAAACTAATCATAAATAAATAAATAATAAATTAACAATAAATTTACAAATAATAAATAATAAATAATGAATAAATGAATAAATGAATGAATGAATGAATGAATGAATGAATGAATGAATTAATAATAAATAAATAAATAAATAAATAATAAATAATAAATAATAACTAATAAATAATAACTAATAACTAATAAATAATAAATAATAAATAATTAATAATCGATCATTAAGAATTAATAATTAATAATTAATAATTAATATTTAAAAATTTATAAATAATTAATAAATAATTAGTAAAATATTAATAAACAATTAATAAATATTTAATATTGAATAAATAAATAATAAATAAATAAATAATAAATGAATAATAAACTTATAATAAGTAAATATTTAATAAATTAAAAATAAATTAATAAATAATAAATAATAAATAATAAATAATAAATAATAAATAATAAATAATAAATAATAAATAATAAATAATAATAAATAAATAAATAAATAAATAAATAAATAAATAAATAAATAAATACATAGATAGATAAATAAATAAATAATAAATACTAAATAAATAATAACTAATAAATAATAAATAATAAATAATAAATAATTAATAATTAATAATAACTAATAATTAATAATTAATAATTCTTAATTAATAATTAATAATTCTTAATAATTAATAATTCTTAATTAATAATTAATAATTCTTAATTAAAATTAATAATTAATAATTAATATTTAATATTCAATATTTAATATTTAATATTTTTTAAATAATTAATAAATAATTAAAAAATAATTAAAAAATAATTAAAAAATAATTAAAAAATAATTAAAAAGTAATGAATAAATAATAATAAATAAATAAATAAATAAATAAATAATAAATGAACAAGAAACTAATAATAAATAAATTATTAATTATTAATTATTAAATTAAAAATAAATTAATAATTAATGTGTATATAATAACTAAATAATAACTAAATAATAAATAAATAAACAAATAAATAAATAAATATTAAATATTAAGTAAATAAATAAATAAATAAATAAATAAATAAGTAATAAATAAATAAATAAATAAATAATAAATGATAAATGATAAATAATAAATAATCAGTAATAGATAAATAAATATTAATTAATTAGTTAAGAAATTAATAAATAATTAATTAATTAATTAATAAATATCAAATAAATAATTAAATAAATAAGTAACAAATAAAATAAAATAAATAAATAAATAATAAAACGTTAAAAACCTCTTAAAACTCTAGAAACACTAAAATGACCCTAAAATATGATCCAAGACTCCTTTTTCAGTGTCACAACTAGTCAAATCAAATATCATGAAATGATCTTTGATATGATATGTGGTACAAGCCGAACGGATACCTGGATCGGAAGTTACAATTGTTTTAATTTTAAGAAATTAGGGTCGATGACTAAAAACTCTATTTCAGAGGCCTTCTGGGCCTTTCTAGGGAATAAAGAAGAGGGAAAATGCTCAAAGAGCTGGTCTTAGACTACACGACGTAGATCTTGTCGCAGGTTTCGATTTGATATGTGGTAGAGCCCAAACAGACACCCAGATCAAAATTTATGATCATTTGAAGTTAAATTTCGATTTACAACTTTTTTTAAATAGTAATAACTTTTATTTCTTTAGTTTCACCCAATTTTAATGTTACTTTGTTTTATCTCATTTTATAAGCTTCGATTTGACTGGTTTTTAAGCTAAAATTGACTCTCGGATCAAAAGTTATGGTCATTTGATGCCGAAGTCTCTTTCAACTTATTGAAGATTTGTTTTCTGTTTAAAAATATTATTAACTAATAATTATAAATATTTATTAATTGACACATTATAAATAATTAAAATTATAAATAATAAACTATATTTGATTGTAAATAATAAATAAAAATAATAATTGATAAATAGATAATTTTTTTTCAATTTTGTGGTGGTTTTGAAAAAACCGCCGTTAAAAATAATTGTGATTTTTTGGAAAACGTTTTAAAACAATTATAAAAAATATTTTAAAAACATTTAGTGGCAGTTTTTAAAACAACCGCTAAATTTTTGGTCGAAAAACATTTAGCGGTGTTTTTTAAAACCGTCGCGAAAAAATCGTTGCTAAAACACTGTTTTTCTATAGTGACACTAGGTTGGATGAAACCCCTCCACATTAGATCATCTATCTAAACCCTCAACTCAAAATGTGTCATCCTGTAGGGAGCCATTGAAATCAGAGAAGAACCGGGCTGTAAGTCGATTCTAAACTCAACATTGCATCGAGGGGGTAGTGTAACAACCTCCTCGGGGAAAACATCTAGGAATTCCCTGATAACCTTGGGAGCCTCCTCTGTCCTTGTGTCTACTCATTGTATATAAAACACAGTCACCAATGAATAAAGGGGCTCCAAACACTGACTTCCCACTTGGAAACCCCTATCGCCAATAAAAACTACACGCCGACCATCTATATATGAGAACACAACTCTCCTTCAGAAGCAGTCAATAACAGCACATGTGTAATACAATCGGTTGATGCTGAGGATGACATCCTATGGATGTATCCAAAGTATGATAAGGTCCACACCCGAATGATGTTTCCCTATCATCAGTGCACATTCCCAAAACACATCAAATAAGCTGGTTTGGAATTCGACTGGCATAGTCAACACTGGGGGAATGAAAATCCTATCCATGTCTAGTCCTAGAGCATGAACTAGAGAGAGTGTAACAAAGAATTATGAAGCTTCTGAATCAAACAAGGAACAAAAAAGGGTGTATGATAAACTAAACATACCTTGAATGATCTCTAGCCCCTCTGGTACTATTGACACCACTGCCTGCAACTGTCCACACCCAACTCCTCCGCCCCTCTACTAATGGGCACCACCAAAACCACACCCGAGTTGAGGTCCCTGAGGATGAGGTACATCCTGAGGTTGGCCTCTACCTTCCCCATCTAATATGGCTAGAGCATAAGCCTGCAGCCCCTGCAGGTGGAATGACCTCACTTGTAACTGCAGTTGAGGCTTACATTGAACCTGACCACCTCTACCAAGCTAGTCTCAAGCAACCACCTAGCATTGATCACAATGATGTACACATACCCCATAGAAGAAACACACTAGTCCAAAGTCCATAGTATGAGTACGGAAGCCATTGGACCCAGATGGCTAGAAGGGAAGCTGCTTAGGTTGAATCCCTACTATTAGAAACCTTGAACACTACTAGAAATTGGAATATTTGCGATGGGACCCCATCGTAAATGACCCATTGCAGAAAAGGGCACCACAAAAAGTTTTTTATTGCAACCTCCTGCCGCAGAAAGCTTTTTTTTACGACAACCCGTTGCAAAATAAAACTATTTGCGATGGAATACAGACCCGTCACAAAAATTTTCTTTGATATTATTTAAAAAATAGTATTTGTGACAGGCCCTCACAAATATCTTAAAAAAATAAATAAAAATAAAATTGAATAAAATAATATTATTAATAAAAATAAAATAATATTATAAAATAATAATAAAATAATATTGGAAAATGTAAGAACCCGGGTTTTGAGCTTGTAAGACTTTGAAATTTTCTTAATGTTATTCCAGAGTAGGGCGTTTAGACGGCGTGTGATTCCAAGCCCTGGTGTGGCTAGAATTAAACTTTAAGTGTGTTCACACTAGACACGCCAAATAAATAGAATAACTCCTAAACGGTTGATCAGATGGGAAAACTGAGGGCATCGTTGAGTCCGAAACATGCTGTTTACCCTAGGAGGGGTGTAACTTTCGCGGGCGTGACCCTTCTGTGGAAAACGCCACCAGGGGCATTTTCGTAATTTAGAGGCCTCAAGCATGAACTTTATAACTTCTGAACGGAGGCTTATATTAAAATTCCTAGACCTCCATTGTGTTCAGAGTGTAGATTTTACCCAAGAAGTGGCCTAACCTCGACCCCGCCGAAAGTTCGGGTACGGGGTCTACGGGCGGGGGGTTTAAGTGTTTTTCTATTTAAACACAACCACCCCCACCCTTCCTCTTCCACTTACTTATTCTCTGGCGGAATTTCTCTCAAAAAAGGGAGAAACCTCCCTCCAAGATCCTCTCCTCCACCTCTCCGGCAAGGCGCGGAGGCTCCGGTGAATCGTCGGCGAAGCTAAGAGCTACGTCCAGCGAGGTAGGCTCGTACTTTTTAAATTTTAATTCCCATAACCCCTTAAAATGGATTTTCTTATGTCGAAATTCTCTCTGATCGTCGAGTTAAGCCCCTGGTTGCGTAGGGATTGATTTTATATTCCCAACGATCCTTTCAGATCGAAATTTCGAGTCCCGGGGCGTATGGGGTGGCCCCGGGAATTTTTTCGGCCGTTTTCCTGTTTTTCCGGCGGTTCCAAGGAGGTCTGGCAGGCGATGGCGGTGGCACGGGGCGTTCTAGGAGGCGGTGGCGTGGTTCCGGGATGGCGGCAGAACCAGGTGGTGTGGTGGACCCAGGCGGCGCAGGGTGTCCCTGGCGGCGGCGGCGGGCGAGCCCACCGGGGCGCGTCGGGGCGAGGTCGCGGCACGCGACCTCCTGCGGGGACCGAGACCCGCCTTCAGCGGGTCTCCGTGCGAGAGTGGACCGGGGGTCAATGGCCAGACCGCGTAGCTGAGCCACGGGCCTGCGCGGGCCGGCCCAGGACTGGCGGACTGGCCGACCCAGGCTGGTCCAGCCCAAGGGGTTCGCCCCCTCGACTTCGGAGACGAGGGCTCGGTGGCGCGTCACGCTCGTTAAGTACTATGCCAGGATTCTTCTTTCGGATGGAGCAGACACATATTGAGTCTGTTTAAGGCACCGTCAGTGGTGTTCTAACCCTATAATCGAGACGAAGTGGTCCAAGTTGGTTTTAAGCATTGAATCTAGAGTTGCGGCGTGGGCCGTCTTTTAGGCTGTGAGCAGTGTTTTGCGACTTTTTCATCGGGAGACCATTTCCAGTGAGTAATTAGTCTATCTCACGTGTTTTTCCATGAGGATTACAACGGTGTATTATGTTCGGGTGTGCGGAGCCTCTTTCGAGATCTCATTAAATGTGGAAACATGAAAGGACGTTGGTTGGGGATTTCTTTGATGCACTCCGACCCAACGCACGGTCGCGATGTTAGCGACACCCAGTGATGGCGCGGGCAGCACAGAGCCATTGGACCCATATTAGGGTTTACCCTCTGGGTGGGTCGGGCAGTGGGTTACCCGTTGACTTTAGGGTTTACCCTCTGGGTGGGCCGGGAAGTGGGTTACCCGTGGACATTAGGGTTTACCCTTCGGGTGGGCCGGGCAGTGGGTTACCCGTTGACCTTAGGGTTTACCCTCCAGCGGAGCTGGGCAGTGGGTTACCCATTTAATTTTAGGGTCTACCCTCCAGCAGGGCTGGGCAGTGGGTCACCCGACGACCTTTTGGGGTTTACCCTCTAGTTGGGTTGGGCAGTGGGTTACCCGACAACCTCTTTCAGACTCCACCCCCCTTTCTATGAGGCTAGTCAGTGGATTTTTTCTCCGTGATTACTAGAGTGGGACTTTTGGTGGTACGATTTAGCGATGAGGCATCTTTGACGTGCAGGACTGTTGGGCATCAGTGATGGCTACCCTTAGAATTGTTGGTGACTTATCCTGGGCTGAGCTTGGAGATGGAGATCCCCTTACACACTCGTTCGGGTTTCTTGTTGAGCATATATATATATATATATATACACCCTACCTTTGTTCCCACTCCTTGGGACTAGCTACTCCCCTTCTAGGAGGGGAAAAGACACGCGAGGTATGCCACGTGCTTTCCGTGTCTAACTCCTCTTGGTTGGGATGAGTCTACTTCCTTTCTTTTGTTGGGTTGAGCTACATTCTCTCTATTGTACTCTTACTTTATTCTGTATATCATTTACCATTTAGTATATCCTTTGTTGCTCCCTCGAGCTTTCGGGGGATCCTACTTAGTATCCTTATACTCACCCCTGCTTGGGCTTTGCCCACACTTGGTGTGCCCTTGCAGAGAACGGACAGGTTGATCGAGACTACGAAGGATCGTAGAGGACACAGGAGCTTGGGCTGCGTTCAGTGGACATAGTAGGACTTTCAGGTGGGATACTCACCAGCTGTTTACTTTCGTTTACCTATTGCTGGGTTGTGGCATCTTTCTGGTAAGGCGCATGTTTTGCCCTTTTTTTGTTCAGTATCTGTTATAACTTTTTAGCACTTTACTTTTCCCTATTTAGAGGTTGATGCATGACTGTGGTTGGGTTATAGTAGTTATCCTTTGGTTTTATTTTTACTCTACACTTATTCATTGAGTGGGCTGTGTTTGTGGGTGTACAGGTACTTAGGCAAAGGCCTCCCTGAGATTGTTACGCCTTCGGTGCTTGTCGCCAGCCCCTGGCCTTTGGAGGCGAGCTTGGGGTAGTTGTGGCTCGAGACCGGTAGGGTCGGGTCATGACAAAGTGGTATCAGAGGTGGTTCGTTCCTTGGGGTGTTGTTCGGACGTCCCTAAAAAGGAATTGGTGGGATTTAGGGAAATAGTGTCGACGTATCTCGAGAGCGGCTCTCAGGCCAGGGAGTCCAGTGATGGTACGGACGACCGACATATCCATTCACCAGGACCCTGATAACCCACTTATCGACTTCACACACTGAGACACTTGTTGCAGGGAACTTTGGAACATGCATCTGGTAGGATTGAGTCTTTGAACATTCTTGTTGAGTCATTTCCCCTTTTTGATTACTGTTATATATATATATATGCTCATCTGATCGTGGTAATCCTTGAAAATTTTTAGGATGCCCCCACGACAGCAGCCATCCAGGTTACCCTCTCCAGTTCATGACGATGACCTAGCAAGTGACGAGGCGTCAGTTCAGGGACCCTCAGGTGATCCCCTTCTGCCCATTGCTTCAGAAATAGTCCCTCCACCTAAGGAGTGATAATTATTACTAGAAACACAGTCTGAGGTTGAGCGTAGGATAAGTGCGCTCCGAGACTTTCAGTGTCAGCGACCGCAGAAGTTCGGCAGGGACCCGGATCCCCAGGCAGTGTAAGACTAGCTAGAGTCTGTGGACAAACTTTTTAGGCTGGTACAGACACCAACAGACCAGATGGTAGCTCTAGCTGCCAGCCTTTTCCATGGTATGACCGGGCGTTGGTGGGGGTTGGTTACGCAGACCCACGATGAGTCGTCTCTCATATGGGATATCTTCTAGCAGCTCTTATGAGAGGAGTACTCCCCCTCTTGTTTACGATCTGTTCGGATTTAGGAGCTTCTGGAACTGAAGAAGGGGGATGATCGTGGCGCAGTACTCGGCCCGATTTGTTGATCTGACATGCTACTCATAGGATATGATCCACGACAGTTACTTTCAGGCGTGGAAGTTTGAGCAGGGTCTTCGCAGGGAGATCCGTGCTAGTGTAGTACCCCTGTGCATACCTACTTATGTCAGGGTACTAGAGCAAGCGCTCGTGATGGAGAGATTCTTTCCCGAGGGATGCCAGCTAATAGGGCCTAGCAGTGGCCAATTCAAAGGAGAGTCTTTAGTGACAGGCAGGTGGCAGAGAGCAGAGCCTCGGTTGAGGAGGCCCTTTCATGAGCAGACTCAGGGGCAGGGTTGTACACCGTAGTGGCGCCGTGGAGCACTGGGGCAGGCAGGAGAAATTCAGTGCTATGCTTGTGACGGACGAGGCCACCTAGCACGAGACTGCCCGACCAGGCGTACCAAGCAGTCGTGGCAGGCAGTGGGGGCACTGCAGCGATAGAGGCAGTGTCATGACCAGGGATCCCCCATGCGAGGACAGGGTGGTTCTCAGGGAGGCAACGCAGGCAGAGCGGCAGGACCTGGAGGTTTGAGGTGGCGTTTTGAGGTCCTTCCACCACCACCACCAGGCGGCCCACGCCAGGCTCAGGGAGTTGGCGGTAGGGGCTGCGGGAAACTTCAGGCTATGGGTGTTCGTGACCCCCCCATCACACGAGATAGTTCGAGGTATGCTTTGTGTTTACTCTACGCTTTCTTCAGTACTAGTAGACATAGGTACCAACCACTCCTTTATATAATTTCTGTTGGGATGGGAGTTGGAGCTTCCAGTAGAGGTGCTGACACCTTCACTTATCCTCGAGGTTCCTATGGGAAGTGCCTCGTTGGTGACCTTTATCTACAGACAGTGCGAACTGTCGTTTGGAGGAGGGAGTTTCATGTGGGACCTACTTGTCATCACGATGGAACCTTAAGACGTCATCCTAGGCATGTATTGGCTTTCTATGGTTCACGCCCAGATCGACTGTCGTCACAGACGAGTCAGAGGCATGTTTTATGATGGGACGAGGTTCACCATCCTTGGTGAACGAGACCTCATGGCAGAGCAGGTGGGTACTCTGAGCAGGAAACCCCGACCTTTTTCACACCAGTTGGTGAGCATGGCTCTCAGAACAGTAGACACTACATTTACGTCTTTCCCGAGGATGTTCCGGGACTACCTATGAGGTGAGAGATGGAGTTCTGCATTGACTTGTAGCTGGGGACAACCCTGATATCATGTGCAGATTATCAGATGGAACCCACAGAGATTTGGGAGCTACGAATTCAGCTGGACGACCTTCGTGAGAAGGGATTCATCAGGCCAAGTGTGTCCCTCTGGGCGGCTCCAGTTTTGTTTCTGAAAAAGGCAGATGGGAGTCTGCGGCTTTGTGTGGATTATCATTGCCTGAATCAGGACACAATAAAGAACAAGTACCCCTTGCTAAGGATCGACGACCTCTTCGACCAGTTGAGAGGTGGGAAGTGGTTCTACAAGATTGATCTTCAGTCCGGCTACCACCAGTTGTGGGTTCATGAGGCTGACATCCCGAAGTTGGCTTTCCATTGTCGGTATGGGCATTATAAGTTTCTGGTGATGTCCTTTGGTGTGACGAATTCCCCCACTGTTTTCATGGCTTTGATGAACCAAATATTCCAGCTGTACATGGATTGATTTTTGGTTATCTTTATTGAAGACATACTCATCTACTCTGTGATGGTGGAGGAGCATATAGAGCATTTGAGGATGGTCCTAGACTTACTCCGAGAGCACCACCTGTATGGGAAGCTCTCGAAGTGTCAGTTCTGTATTTATGAGGTTAACTTTCTGGGGAATGTCATTACGGAGTAGGTATTGACCATATATCCCACAAAGATAGAGGTAGTTCTTGCTTGGGAGCCACCCAAGAATGCATCAGAGGTGCAGAGCTTCCTTGGTTTGGCAGGGTACTACAGGAGGTTTTTGGAATATTTCTCTAGGATTACTGACCCTTTGATCGCATTGACGCAGAAGGGATGACCGTTCACCTGAACTAATCAGTGCCAGAAGGCCTTTGAGGAGTTGAGACAGAGGCTAACTAGTGCTCCAATGTTGAGGCTGCTAGAGGAGGGCGTTGAGTTCATAGTATACTGCGACACTTCAGGGGCTAGGCTCGGGTGCGTGCTGATGCAGCAGTGAGCAATGATTGCATATGGGTCGAGGCAGTTGAGGCCCCATGAGCAGAATTATGCGACTCACGATTTCTATATGGTAGCGGTGGTCTTCGCCTTGAGGCTATGGAGACACTACCTTCTGGGTGAGCGTTTTGTGGTCTACTCAGACCACCAGAGCCTCAAGTATATCTTCACTCAGATGGATTTGAATTTAAGGCAGAGGTTCTGGCTAGAGTTTTTGCAGGACTATGATTTCGAGATAGTCTACACTCCAGGGAAGGGCAACTTAGTAGCAGATGCTCTTAGTAGGAAGTCCCATGCCCGGTTAGTGTGGGAAGTTTCAGAGCAGTTGGATTTCCTACGGCTGACCTTGGTGGAGCAGGAGGGTACGACTTTTCTACAGTCAATGGTGTTGACTCCTTCGCTCCTTGAGCGTGTGAGAGAGTCGCAGCTGGGGGATGTCGACAGTGAGGTACTGCATGATCAGATATCCATGGGCGACACACCCGATGGGTATTCTGAAGGAGGGAATCACGAGATCCTGTTCTAGGGGTGAGCTGTAGTACCAGTGGAGATGCGGGAAGAGGTGATGCAGGAGTTCCACACTTCTCCCTTGGCTGTACATCCCAGTGTGGGGAAGATGTATAGAGACCTTCAGTGGTAGTTTTGGTGGTCTGGCATGAAGCAGAGCGTAGTTGAGTTCGTTTCTCGGTGTCTTACCTGTCAACAGGTGAAGGAAGAGCATCAGGTTTCGACACGTTTGTTGCAGCCCCTTGATATCCCGGAGTGGAAGTGGGATGACATATCTATGGACTTCGTCACAGGGCTCCCGCACACAGCTAAGGGCCACGATTCCATTTGGGTGATAGTGGACCGACTCACGAAGTCGGCGCACTTCCTTGCCATCAGGGAGTAGAGCTCGGTGGAGAGTCTGGGCGGCTGTACGTTCGGGAGATCGTCCGCCTTCATGGAGTACCCTCGACAATCGTCTCCAACCGTGATGCGCGGTTTACGTCGCGATTGTGGCGAGGCCTGGAGGAGGAATTCGGGACCCAGCTGCAGATGAGTACAACTTTTCACCCCCAGACGGACGGGCAGACTGAGCACACTATCCAGGTGTTGGAGGATATGCTCAGGGCGTGTGTGTTAGACTTTGGCCTGAGCTGGGAGGATCACCTACCCTTGTTGGAGTTCACGTACAACAATAGTTACCACTCTACTATTGACATGAAACCTTTTGAGGCCCTCTACAGGAGACCCTGCAGGTCACCGTTGTGTTGGACAGAGGTTTGAGAGACCTCCCTCGTGGGCCCAGAGTTGGTGCAGGTGATGATGGAGAAGGTGCAAGTAATCTGTGAGCAGATGAGGATGGCTCAGAGAAGAAAGAAGTCCTACGAAGATCGTCGTCGCAGGCCTTTGGAGTTCGAGTAGGGGGACCATGTCTTTTTGGGGGTCTCCCCGCAGCGTGGTACTTGGAGGTTCGGTCGGGGAGGCAAGCTATCCCCAAGGTTCATCGGGCCCTTTGAGATCGTGTGTAGGGTCGGTGAGGTGGCCTACTGTCTTGGTCTACCCCCACAGTTGGAGAGGGTGCATGACGTCTTCCATGTGTCGCAGATGAGGAAATACGTGCACGACCCAACGCACGTTATCAACTAGGGAGAGCTGGACATTAAGTATGGAGCCACCTTTGCAGAGCACCCGGTGGTGATTAAGGACTGGCAGAAGCAGACACTGCGTGGATGGACCATTCCTTTGGTTCGTGTGTTGTGGCAGTATGGGAGGGTTCAGGAGAGCACCTGGGAATAGGAGAGCCAGATGCGAGCTCAGTATCCCAAGTTGTTTTTGAAGTTTTGTTTTTCGGGGATGAAAAACTTGAAGGAGGGAATGATGTAAGAACCTGGGTTTTGAGCCTGTAAGACTTTGAAATTTTCTTAATGTTATTCCAGAGCAGGGCATTCAGACGGAGTTTTATTCCGAGCCCTGGTGTGGACGGAATTAAACTTTAAGTGCGTTCACACTAGACACACAAAATAAGTAGAATAAATCCTAAATGGTTGCTCGGATGGGAAAACTGAGGGCACCGTTGAGTCCGGAACGTGCCGTTTACCCTAGGAGGGGTGTAACTTTTGCGGGCACGACCCTTCTGTAGAAAACGCCACTAGGGGCGTTTTTATAATTTAGCAGTCTCGGGCGTGAACTTTATAACTTCTGAACGGAGGCTCGGATTAAAATTTCGAGACCTCCATTGCATTTAGAGTGTAGATTTTACCCTAGAAGCGGCCTAACCCTGACCCCACCGAAAGTTCGGGTATGGGGTCTACGGGCGGGGGGTTTAAGTGTTTTTCTATTTAAACACAACCACCCCCACCCTTCATCTTCCTCTTACTTCTTCTCTAGTGGAAGTTCTCTCAACAAAGGGAGAAATCTCCCTTTAAGCTCCTCTCCTCCACCTCTCCGGAAAGGCGCGACGGCTCCGGCGGATCGTCGGTGAAGCTACGGGCTACGCCCAGCGAGGTAGGCTCGTGCGTTTTAAATTTTAATTCCCGCAACCCCCTTCAAAAGCATTTTATTGCATTGAAATGTTATCATATTGTCGATATAAGACCATCATTGCATATGTATTGATTTTATCTTCCCAAAAATCTTTTCGGATTGAATTTTTGAGTCCCGGGGCGTCTGGGGTGGCCCCAGGAAGTTTCCCGACCGTTTTCCTCTTTTTCCGGTGGTTCCAAGGAGGTCTGGTGGGCGACGACGGAGGTGTGAGGCGTTCCAGGCAGTAGTGGTACGGTTCCAGGACAGTGGTGCGGCAGTGGACCCAGGTGGCACGGCAGACCTAGGCGGTGCGGGCTGTCCCTTGCAGCAGCGGCGGGCGAGCTCGCCGAGGCGCACCGGGGCGGGGTTGCGGCGCGTGACCCCATGCGGGGACCGAGACCCACCTCCGGCGGGTCTCCACGCGAGACCATGACCGGACATGAGGGCTGGTCGGTACGGGCGTGGACCGGGGGTTAGCGGCCAGGCCGGCCGGTGCGGGCTGGCCCAGGCCGGGCAGATCGGCCGACCCAGGCCGGTCCAGCCCAAGGGGTTCGCCCCCTCGACTTCGGACACCCGTAACTTTCACTACGGGTGTCTGTTTTGCGTTCTGTATATGGCAGCGCAATCCTTGGCTCGAGACAAAGATTTTGAGATTGTCTCAGAAAATTTTAATTCCCGAGACGGGGGATCGGTGGCGCGTCACGCTCGTTAAGTACTACGCCAGGATTCTTCTTTCAAATGGAGCAGACACATCCAGAGTCCGTTTAAGGAGCCGTCAGCGACATTGTGACCCTGGCGTCGAGATGAAGTGGTCCAAGGTGGTTTTAGGAGTTGAAGCTGGAGTTGAGGCATGGGCCTGATGGGCCGTCTTTTAAGCTATGAGCAGCGTTTTGCGACCTTTTCATCAGATGTCTCTTAGGGGCGAATGAGTAGTCGTTTTGGCGTGTTTTTCCGAGAGCATCGCGATGGAGTAGTTTGCCCAACCTCTTTCGGGACCGAGGTGTGGGCCCCATGAGACACTGTATTGTCGTAAAGCGGCATTGAGAAACTTTTTCATCGGGAGCCCGTTTCCAGCGAGTAAGTAGTCTATCTCGCATGTTTTTCCACGTGGATTACAACGGTGTAGTCTGTTCGGGCGTGCAGAGCCTCTTTCGAGATATCATTAAATGTGGAAACATGAAAGGACATTGGTTGGGGATTTCTTTAACGCACTCTGACCCAACACACGATCGCGATGTTAGCGACACCCATTGATGGTGCGGGCATTGTAGAGTCATCGGAATCATATTAGGGTTTACCCTCCGGGTGGGCCATACAGTGGGTTACACGTTGACTTTAGGGTTTACCCTCCAGGTGGACCGGGAAGTGGGTTACCCATGAAGCTTATGGTTTACCCTCCGTGTGGGACGGGCAGTGGGTTACCCATTGACCTTAGGGTTTACCCTCCAGCGGGGCTGGGCAGTGGGTTACCCATTGACTTTTAGGGTCTACCCTCCAGCAGGGCTAGGCAGTGGGTCACCAGACAACCTTTTGGGGTTTACCCTCCAGTTTGGCTGGGCAGTGGGTTACCCAACGATCTCTTTCAGACTCCGCCCCCTTTCAATGAGGCTAGTCAGTGGATTTTTTCTCCGTGATTACTGGAGCAGAAATTTTGGTGGTACGGTTTAGCAATGGAGCAGCTTTGACGTGCAGGACTGTTGGGCATCAGTGATGGCTACCCTTAGAACTGTTGGTGACTTATCCTGGGTTGGGCTTGGAGATAGAGATCCCCTTATGCACTCGTTCGGGTTTCTTGTTGAGCACATATATATATATCCTACCTTTTTTCCGACTCCATGGGACTAGTTACTCCCCTTTTAGGAGGGGCGAAGACACACGAGGTATGCCACGTGTTTTCTGTGTCTAGCTCCTCTTGGTTGGGACGAGTCTACTTCCTTTCTTTTGTTGGGTTGAGCTACACTCTCTCTATTGTAATCTTACTTTGTTCTGTCTATCGTTTACCATTTATTATCTCCTTTGTTGCTCCCTCGATCTTTCGGCGCATCCTACTTAGTATCCTTATACTCACCCCTGCTTGGGCTTTGCCCGAACTTGGTGTGCCCTTGCAGACGACGGACATGTTGATCGAGACTATGGAGGAGCGTAGAGGACACATGAGCTTGGGTTGCGTTCAGTGGATGTAGTAGGACTTTTAGGTGAGAGACTCACCAGCTATTTACTTTCGTTTACTTGCTGCCGGGTTGTGGAACCTTTTTGGTTGGGCACGTGTTTTTCCCTTTTTCTGTTTAGTATGTGTCAGTACTTTTCAGCACTTTACTTTTCCCTATTTAGAGGTTGATGTATGATTGTGGTTGGGTTATAATAGTTTTCCTTTGGTTTTCTTTTTTACTCTGCACTTCTGCATTGAGTGGGCTATGTGTGTGGGTGTACAGGTACTTAGGCAAAGGCCTCCCTGAGATTGTTACGCCTTCGACGCTTATCGCCTGCCCCTGGCCTATGGAGGCGGGCTTGGGGTAGTTGCGGCTCAAGACCGGTAGGGTCAGGTCGTGACAGAAAATAATAATAATAATACTAGTATTAATAATATAAATAATATTAATATAATAATAATAATAATAATAATAATAAAATAATATTAATATTATTAATATTAATGAAAAAATAATATTAATATTGGTAAAATAAATAAAAATTATAAAATAATAATAATATTATAATAATAATAAAATAATATTAATATTATTAATAATAATAAAATAATATTAATATTAATAATAATAATATAATAATAATATTTTTATTAATAATTAAATAACAATATTAATATTAGTAAAATAAAAAAAATTATAAAATAATAAAAACCTCAATATTCGTAAAAATATAAAAAAATAACAAAAACAAAATAATAAATAAAAAAATAAAAATAATAATAAAAATAATAAAAATAAAGTAATAAAATAATAAAAATTAATTAAATAATAAAAAAATAAAATAAATAATAAAAAGTGCAATATTCACAATAATATAAAAAACACACTATATAGAAATATAAATAGTTAATATTACAAAAAAATTGCATTCAGATGTTTTATCATAAAAAATATATATATATCACTAGGGGGTTCCTCTAGAGGAGCTGGAGGAGATAGTGGAGGGAACTCCATCCTTAAACCAAGAGTCAACTTTCGTGTGTACTCTATCTGCTTGTGCTGCTACTATTGCTATCGATGCATCTCCTCCTCCTCATACTGCTATTTTTGGAGCTCTTCCTTCTACTGTTGCTGGTATTGACACATCTCTTGCTTCTGCCATTGACACATCTCCTCCTGCTCCCTAAACATACTCTCTATAAGCTCATTCTGAGCTCGTAGCTGCTCATGATACTGTGTGGCAGATGATGATGACTCTCCACGAGCTCCTCTCGAGCTGGACTCCAAAATCACAGTGGTACCATAATAACTCTCAGGTGTTAATTGATATTCGATACCAACAACTCGTCCTTTCTCGAAGGCATACTGGGTCACCTACATCCATGTTGCCTTCTCAAATTGGTGGGCACTGGTCTGACTATTGGTCTTGGCTTGAATCTCAGTATGTGTCTGAGACGTCATGGCCTCATATGACTCCTTCAATTATAATTTAAAATTAAAATAGTTAAATATTATTTTCAGTTAATTTTAAAAATCAAAAATAAATTATACTAATCATAATCTGATGTTGAAAATCACCTTTAATCTCTCTAGTGGTAGGATCGTTGTACATAATCTTATAAACGTCAAACTCCATAACATCAGGCTGCTTGACTACCTATTTGAATATAAAATAAACCATTACATTTAAATTTATATAAATTATTTTAAAAAATTACTTACCATATATTCCCTGTGCTTACTGAATGTATAACTACCGACTCGATGTGTCACCTCCTGTCTCCCCCAATTTTTTTGATGTACCAATGATCTTCTATGAAAATGTCCACCCAACCAGTGTGAACCTAATCTATCCCAAACTTGAGATGAAATGTAATCAGGTTGGTGGGCGTGACAAGACTCATCAAACTCTATCACTCCTCCTTTCATCATTTCCTTCCTTCTCAAATTATGTAAAAACTGACGACAATGCTCATGAATAAACCCCTCCCATGCCTTCCAGATAGAATCACACATTCTATCATCGATGGGATACCATAAATCCTACAAATAATTTACAATATCAAGTTATTAATTAAATAAATTTTAAAATAAATATTATTTATTTACGTACTAGCCAATGATCGAATATGTGGTGCTGAACATCAATGGGAATCTAATCCCATGTGACCCAGGTTTCAAAAAAATAATTGTGCAATATAGCGCTCCCTTATCCAACAGCTATATGCAAAAACTGTAAAAAAACAAATAATCAAATAATTAGTATATAAATAAATTAATGAAAGATAACTAAAATACACAGGTAAACATACTCCCGAATGCATGGATCGAATACAAGATGTAGACGTTTCTCAGGGATAGGGTTAGGAATCATCAACTATGCAAGACCACACCCCCTCTAAGTACTCCTAGGACCATCACCAGTCTGAGGGTTAGATGATCTAACATCTTGCTCGTCCAAAGGTAGATCGACCTCCTATAACTAATGAAACATATCCTCGTCCATCTGAAACAAGAAATGATTATTGTTTGCAAACAATTGAAAATAACTATTATATATAGATATATATTATATATGATTATAATTAGAATTTAACTATGTCAATGTTCACCTTCATTCTCATCTTCATATCTGACGATGTCAATGTCTTCATATTCCTCCTCAGTATCATCAACTTCCATATGAGTTTCGTTTTCATCATTTATTTTCATTTCAAATTCATTTGTAATATCATTAACATCATCATCACCATCAACCCTTAAATGTGGGGTGTCATCGTCAATATTCATGTCTCTTCACTAGTAGAAGAGGTGGTTATAGCAGCAAATCTATTCCAACGGTTTTGTCAAACCGTTGTCATATTATTTTTTAGCAAGGATTTCCCAATGGGTTTTTACAAACCATTGGGAAATTCTCACCTAAATTTCTTATCCGCCTATTCCTCCCCTCCTCCCCATCATGATCTAAACCCTCCCCTCCCCTCCTACCATTGCAATACCTTCCCTCCTCCCTTCCAGTTTCCCTAACCCTACCCACATGCACTCCCCTTCTCCTTGTGGCGTGCACTCCCCTCCTCCCTCCAGAATCAGTAGTGGCGTGTGAGGGTATCCCATCCCCACCAAATGAGCAGTAGTGTGTGTGTGTGTCTCCCCTCTTCCCTCGTGAACCAGTAACGGTGTGCGCGTATCCCTCCTCCAAGCCCTATCATCACTCCCACCTGGATCTAATCAGGTACTAGCAACAACATGCGCATCTCCCCTCCTCCCTTCCAGATCTAACCCCGAACCCTAGAAAAAACCTAGGTGTGCTATCTCCCTTCCTCCCATCCCTAAAACCCCAACACCTAAGTACACATATTGTCAGCACATATCATGTATGAAAATATTGGGAGACCTACTAGAAAGGTGACCAACTTCCCAGAGAAATAGAAGATAAAGAAATGCACCAGACATATATCATATTGACAACACATTTCATGGTCCCATGTGAAGTTTTAGGAGTTTTTTCAAGAGATGGGTGATCTCAAAACTCATATAATATAAGAATAGCTTGCATAGGAACTACTTTTATGCATTGGGGATCAAGTGACAAAAGGGAATTGGTAACTAAATGGTTGAATGGACCACATAACATGAGTGGAGAATATGTAAAATAATTCTAGAGTTTGGTCATATTGATAAGAATAATAAAAGTTTGGTAACCTACTCAGAATATACTGGGAATACTAGTTGGTCTGTTAGTGATGGCCAAGGGAAACATGGATTTCATGGAAGAGTTGGAATCCCTTTGATAAAGGTTTATATACAATCATGTGAGAATTTATCTCCCTTGAAATAAATTGGGACTTACAATAAAAGTAAAATCATTAATTTCAATATAGATGCACATGGTCCTTACATGGGAAAATCCATTCTTGGGGACTCTTACATGTATATGTGGAATTAAAAGTCCATTTGGGTGCCTCATAAATAAGTAGGCCATTTAGTTCCAACATGGGCTTGAAATGATATTCTCATGTTAACACTAGCATTAGGTTCCAGGTGCTAATTCATCCTCCCTTATTATAGTGTATGTACGAACCAAGGAAAGTTGGAGATAAAAATATTGTTTTAGTGTCCAAGGAGCTACACTAGGGTGTTGGTAAAGCTAAAGAGGTTAAAATTACTAATAGGGAGTGTATCTACCCATCCCCTTAAACAATTTGTATTCAAAGGGTATTTATAGGAATTTTGGGATCAGTGAACTAAAGAGGTGACGTGGGAGCTAAATTCATGCAGTATGCTAATAAAAGGACGAGGAAGTTATTTTTTGAGGATCTAAATACAATTTTAGACCTTTATTCCTATGGTGCCTCATTTTGAGTGTGGGAAATAACCTGGTTCTCATACATCATTCCTTGTTCATCTCAACGTGCTTTACTTGGGCATGCAGGGTCATTCATAAAAATTTAATTTTTCAATGTTACTGTGTAATTCCTAGTGTACTAGCGATGACACCTTAGAGAGTGGTGAATCTGGTGTGGCTAAATTATTTTACCAAATTCTAATTTCTCTTATATTCTTTAACCCCCATTGGTATTTGATCCCCTATTAGTTTTTATGATATGAATCGATCTATTATTTTCAACCCCAACCCACAATACCACATGCATTGTAGAATATAAAGAGAGATATGGACATGGTATTTTTACAAGTTTTGGCCCCAATGTGGGAAACCTACTCCTTGATGTGTCAAATTATTATCTAGGGAAATATAGTTTCCACTAATAATATTATGATCAATTATAGTCGGTTGGTAAAGGATTATAATGTACCTAAGTTTTTTATTTACACTTCAAAGAGGGCCCGGTAATTTCTTAAAACAATTTCCATGTCCATCATCCCACTTTACTTAAATCACCCAACTAGTCTCTAAAACTTCCAAAATCTTAAAGTAGATCTTCTCTCAGTGTAGGATTTAAATAATCAATATCAAAATATATCATTTCTCATCATAAAAAATTCTTTTAATTAATTTAAATATTCTTCATGAATTCATAAAAATCAGTCTCTAATATCTCAACCTTTCTTCCAAATGTGGTTCAAAATTTATACATTGGTATTTATCAACACAAGCATAAGGACTTAATCAGCTAGTAGATGTTCTATAGAACTACATAATGTTATCTTTCTTCAACTCATACTCTTCCTTTTTCTTCAATTACTCAAACCTCAGTAATATTTTGTATCACATGCATTGGTTTCAGAACTAATCTCATCTTCTTATTTTTCTTTCTTCCTCAGCTCACTTGATCTAAACTAACATTTTTGGATGAATTCCTCTTATTCTTTTCTCCTTTGATAGTAATGTGATATTCTATTTCAACTTGGTATGAGGTTCCTTATTTTTCTTCGAGAGCTTCATGGGGTTTCTCTCCATTCTCCACACTCTTGGTTCATTACACATCTTATCTCTTATAACAGTATACATACATGACCATCTAATTACACGACAACAATAAAATATTTAATTACAATATATTCCCATAAACTTATAGTTTTAGAGTTTTAGAGAATTATTATAAAACATTAACTAACAAAACTCATGTCTTTTTCAAATAATTGACATTTTTCATACTATATAAAAATTACTTATTCCATAATAAGTCTTCCACATAATATACTATTATAAACATTTCATACTTTTATTATTTTTATAACCAGGGGAAATGGAATCATAAGAAAGAGATGATCTCAAATACTAGGTACTGGTAAACATAAGTGATAAAAATCAAAGATCATAAGTGATCATAAGATAAGCATATGGGTATAATCAGGATATATATGAAAGTTACACCCAATGAAGAATATATCATAAATCATGGCATAACATAGAAATACATCATGAAATCTCTACATATCATAGAAAAAAGTCATACTTGAGAGTTTTGGCACATCCATAAGCATAGAAATCATAACATAGTCGTAAAGGCCTAGACTTTTTATATATAAATATCACATCATTTGAGATGAATATTCTCTATATAACATTATGATCCATGTTACAACCATGATGGATTACTGTATTTAGAGACTAGATACAAACTAACTCACTTTGAATCAAACTATTCCAAATTAAAACAAATGAAACTGAACAAAACCATATTCACTTGAATTAAAGATTCACAACCCCAACCTAATGAAACAAGTCAAAATCAATAAAAACTTACCTAACCCGACTAAAACCAAATTTAAATGATTTAATTAAACAAAACAAAACAAAACTGAATCAAATGAACTAAAACCAGGCCAAATTGAAGGTGAGAGTCACTAAGGAATCTATATGAAGGTCTTTTATGCCTCATCTATTTATAGTGTTTTGTTATATATATATAGTATTTTTTTATTTTTTTATTATGATTCTCATATAGAGTAGTGCATTAGTTATGCTTTCATATAAGTTTAATATTTCCTGTTTCATTAAATATTTTTTCTATTGAACTTCAATATTATTTAATTGCTTCTAAAAAATGACATATAATAATTTTTTTACAGAATGAATAGAAGTTGGATGTATGAAACTGATTGGGTTTCAAGTGATTTTTAAAACAAGTTGGAAGGATTTTTAGATTTTTCATTTGAATATGCTTCAGATAGTGGTCACATACATTGCCCATGTTATCACCATGTTGGAAGACCTTGGTTGAGCCATGAAGAAGTTAGCTACCATATAACCATATATGGTTTTCAAATAGACAACTATGTGTGGTATCATAATAGGGAGAAAATGCAATCTCAAAATGATCATGATCTAAATAAGAGGAATGGATTGGATAATTTGTTAAATGACTGTTTTCTGTTTATTCATCATCAAGAGAAGAAAGGGATTCTGACCCAAGAATACTTTGATATGAGCACACATGATGCATCTAATGAAAACTATGATGTTTATAGGATGAAAAAAATTGAATGATGCTGTCACGACTCCAGTATATCAACAATGTGGTAAAATGAAGAAGCTGGACTTTGTAATCCGATTGTTTCATAGGAAAACAATGTATGGTATTTCTAATATTGTCACTGATTACATTCTTACCTTTTTGAAGGAATTGCTCCCATATGATGTAGATATTCCCTCAGACCACTATATGGTGTGGAATTTAGTTTAGGAACTTTAATTTTCAAAAAAACAAAATTCATGCTTGTCCAAAATATTCCAGTTTATTCTTGGAGGAAACAGCTGAACATAAAGATTGTATCAAATGTAGGACATCTTGATAGAATCCAAAAGCTGATGAAACACCATCTTGTGTACCACAAAAAGTAATGTAAAACTTTCTATTGATCCCCAGACTTCGTAGTCTTTTCATGTCTGATGAAATTTCAATAAAAATGTGATGGTATGATACCAAGAGAAAGAAGAATAATGATGAGTTGGTTCACTATACAGATGGATTTTCATGGAAGATATTTGATGCTCGATATCCTGATTTTGTAGCCGATGTCCGTAATGTGAGGTCGGGTATTTCATGTGATGGTTTTAATCCATTTGGGTAGAGTATTACTTCACACACCACATGGCTAGTTTTCATACACATTTATAACCTTCATTCCTAGATATGTATAAAAAACCTTTCGCTTTCATGAGTATACTCATATATGGACCTTCTAATCCTGGAAATGATATAGATGTATACATGCAACCTTTAATAAAATATTTGAAACATCTATGGAATGTGGGTGTGTGCACATACAATTCATGTTTGAAATACATATTTTAGATAAGTGTTGCGCTTATGTAGACAATCAATGATTTTCCTACTTATGAAATGATGTATGGATAGAGCATGAAGGGAAAACTATCATGTCCTATTGTATGAAGAATACACGATCCAGAAGATTGAAATATCATCATAGTTTCAGATTTATGGGAAATCGATGATTTTTTCCAATGGACCATCCATATAGGAATAATTGTTGAAGATTTTACAATACCATAGAGACTGAAAATCCACCTCAGCGTATGTCTAGAACTAATGTGTTTAATAAATTACAATATTTTAGTTTTTTATTTGAGAATGGTTAACTGAAATCTAAAAAGAAGAAGAATTTTTCCACTGAAACCTGTTACAATTGGAAGAAGAGGCGTATCTTCTTTGAGCTGCCGTATTGGTCAACCAATTTGTTACATCATTTCTTAGATATAATGCGCATTGAAATGAATATATGTGGAATGTTACTTTTAATTATTCTAAATGTCAAGGGAAAGACAAAATATGATTTACGATCTCAGCGTGACTTGGTGAATTGAGGCATCAGACCAGAATTGCATCTTGTGTGTATTATTGAAAATAAATGGAAAGTTCCATGTGCTTACTATGTGATGAAACCAGTAGAAAAAATAATAATTTTTGGAAGCACTAGAGACTATTAAAGTTCTTTATGGATATTCAAGCAACATATCAAAACATGTCAACAGAAAAGAGTTGAAGTTGAAATCTTTAAATACTCATGATTATCACATCCTTCTACATGAGTTGATTCCAATACCAATCCTCCATCTTCTATCAAATAATTTAAGGGTGTCATTTATTCTGTTGTTCCATTTCTCTAGAGATATTTTTTCTAAGAAGTTGTCGAATTCTTTCTTGCAAAAAATTTTGGTAGAGACACCATTAATTTTGTGTGAGTTAGAGAAAATATTTCCTCCATCATTTTTCACAAGCACGATGCATCTGATTGTCCATATTCCAACTGAAATACTTCTATGAGCTCCATTTTCTTTTCATTTGATGTATCCAACTGAAATAAAAATTTTCACATTGAATTATTATGTCTGAAATAGAAATCATCTTGAAGGTTCTATCGTCAAAGGTTACTTGGCTCAATAATGTATGGATTTTTATTCAATGTATTTGTATGATTTGACTACGAGATAGAACATACCAATGAGAAATGAAGAAGAACAATATGAGAAAATTGAACCCATTTTTCCATCACTTCCCAAAATAGGGGGAATTACCGAATCATATACATTGATGACATTAAGCCTTGAAGAGTGGGAGATGGCACATCACACAGTTCTGTTTAACTGTAATTTGTTCGATGACTACATTAAGTAAGTCAATTGAACATGCATGTATTATTTCATCTCATGTAATTATATATATATGTTAAAATATTTCTATTTTTTTTGTCAGGGAACAAAAACAAATGATAAATAGAAAGCATCGTTCTTTACCTTTGATAAGGAGAGAGACTTTTTATAACAAAGAGTTTTCTGCTTCGTTAAAATTGAAGGTACAAATATTACTGTAATAAATTAATAAGATCAATATTTAATTTAGTTTAATATTCATTTATATTTCAAGTATTTATTTTTCCTACTGGCTTTATCTCTGAATAAATGATATATTTGGATTTTGGTCCTAATTCTGTGGTTTGTGAATGCAAATCAGTTGTGATCATTGGGTATAGATTTATTATCACTCAATGAGCGAAGAACATGAGAACACAACATGATGGTGTTATGATAACTACCAAAACAAATTTTTATACTAGTGCATCGGATAGTAGACCTCAATTTGAAAATGTATCTTATTATGGAGTCCTTGATAAAATACTAATATTGGATTATTAATCTCATGGTTAGGTCACTCTAATGAAATACCAGTGGTTTGATTTGATGACGAGGCATGACACATTTATTGATGATTACGGATTTCAAGTTATTGACATGACTCCCACTCTTGCTACCGATGAACCATATGTATTGGCATTAATGGCGAAACGAGTTTTTTGTGTCAAAGATCATATTTGACCTGAATTTGGTGTCATTACTAAAGTAATCCCAAGACATATTTTTGATGATGGAATTAACACCATCCCTGCTCCCATTGGCCCTGATCCATTTATTACTGATGATTACTCCAATAATTCAATTGTTAGAGTTGATTTTGAACATGAAGTTATGGTGGGAAATATATAGAATCATTTATCTATATTCTCCATTCTTTTGGTTTAGCCCGACTTGAGTTCTTGAGGTTTGTGCTATAAAAATTGATTTACTATTGATTACAAATATTTTTTATCCAACTAGGACTTCCTGTTCATTTTCAATATTTACCAGTTAAAGTTTTCTTTGATTTTCATTTTATAATATTGAATTGAACTGTATTCAAACCTACCAAACCAAACAAAAACGAAAAAAATAAATCATAAAAAAAACAAGATGAATTGAATTATACATATTAAACTAATTGATATGAAAATCAAAACCAATGAAAATAACGACATTACAAAAAAAAAACAACTTAATTCTAAATCTTACATGCAAGCATTTTTTGTAAAAATGTAATTGCTTTCATTTAATGTACTTGTATATCTTGGGCTGGAAGCTACTAGTTTTATATTGGATTACTAATACATTGGATCCTTTTTTTGTTTAGTCTTATTTACCCAACATTCCATACTATATCTCGCTTCCAATTTTGTCACAACCTCCTATTCTATTTTTAAGTATTCTATTTGGCCTATATATATCACATTCCATACTTATTGTACACATTTCTTAGCCTATGTACATACATCACAATGAACATTACTTGGCTTGTGTATATTCTTCTATAACCCGATACATAGCCAATTGAATTAGAAATAATGGAAGATTACTACTATGGAGTCTCTTATTCACTAATCTAGAATTTAATTCAATAGTGGGGGGATTGAAGTCCCTAGTTGTTCATCAACAACCACCACTCGTTGGTCAATAATAAGTATTCATCATGAGTAGTAGGTGTTTAGTCACCAATAAATATCAGAGTATTTCCACACCCACTCTCTCCAACCCTCCCATTTTAAAAGCCTTGCCTCTCTCATTTAGAAATATGGGATTTAAATTCAATAGAGGTAGGAAGTATCACATACAGAACCAAATTAACCTTCAATCCACAGTTCACACCAAACAATAAGAAACATCCCCTAAGGGGTTTAGGTAGAAGGTTCACTACTTCCATCTTGAGTATCTAGATGCACAGGGGTCTATGTAGTAGGGGAACCCAGATCTCCAAAAATCATTGAATCCTCTTTAAAGGGCCACAACAATCTGAGTATATGAACCATTACATGGATAGTTGGTCCAACAACAATAGACTGTGTTGGGATACTTTGGACACAACCATTGGCCATTTCTTCAGCCCGAGAGACTAATTGTGAGCTGGGTATAATCCCTCAAATAATTTTATATGGAATTTTGTCTTGATTTTTTTTTGAAAAAGGATAAAATTTATTGATGTTATAAGTACCTTAGAAAATGTTTTTTGAATGAAATTTTTATTTTTGGAGATGAATTCTGAAGGATTTTGGGGTTTTATATTTTTGGAAAAATTGATACAACTTGATCTGCATATGATTATTCAGTGTGGAATGAGAATAATGATACCCAAATAAATTTCTTGAATTATCCCAAATAGATGAAGTTGTGTTAATGTGTCTAGGGGTATCTCCTTTACTTTCATGATTTTCTATGATAAATATGTATAATTTTGGTGAATTTCAATAATAAACACAAAACACTAAGTACTAATAACTCAAATCAAGTATTAAACCCTGTAAAAACTCTCTAGGGGGATCTATAGCTGTATGAATCCTCCTTATGTGAGTTAATTGAGAAAGATCATTTTATACTAACTGAAGAGGATAAAAGTATTACTTATTGTATTATGATTTAAATTTCATTGATTCACACTCTACTTAGTGATCCACAATCTATATTTGGGGGATCTAATGATCCACTTCTTAGCACTTATCTCATCTATACATGATGATTTTGGTATAGAAACTTAGTGTATCAGTATTTATATATTCCATCCAATGAATTTTAACATTCTTCCTCATTTTTTGATATATATTTGAGATCTATTCTTTGTTTTTTTTAAAGATCACTGTGTATCCTATATTTGGTTTGACAAGTGGTATTCCTTAATTAAGCTATATCGCATCTTCTTTCTTGTTTTGGTTACACATTAGTTACGGATTTTTAATTAATTCCACATTTTTTTTTCAAATGAATGAAATGAAAAACACTCAGGAGCGACAAAGTAAAAGGAAGGAATACAAAAATTGCTCAATGAGTGAGATAGGCATCCCTCCTCCAGTTCCCATTGTGAGTATTTTATTTCAAAAATATATATCAATAACATATAATGTCATGTGTTTGATTTTGTTTTAAATTTTAATCAGGATCCACCACCAAATATCTAGTTGTTCCCCGATCAACCTAGTGGTACCAGTGCTCAGGCTAGATATTTGAGGGGGCTACTAATATAGCTAGGAGTCGGTGTGTCCGATCACACCTCATTCCTCCCCCTGATGTACCATCCACCACACTTTCTTATCCTTCAGTGTCATTATAGAAATACAAGATATTTAAGCCACCTATGTTTGCACATCCATTTTCATATGACCCCCCTTGTCTCTCTTTCCTGCACCCTTTGATGATTCCTACCCCCCAGCCTTATTATGCATTCACACAACCATATTTTCCATTTTCCTTCTACTTTCTTCTCCCTGGGCTACTATATTCCTTCTTCTTGAATTAATGCTCTGACACCTTATGAACTTATGAAGTATACACTTGTACCCACTACATCTGTACAGGTTGATGTTCCTTCTTTTCCTGGGGATCCATCAACACCCACTGATCAGACTTCCTCATGTATATTTATAGAATGCAGGTAATTTTTTCTATCATAATTTATTTTCATTATAATATTTATTGATATAATATTTTTTCCTTTTTAACAATTGGATCAACTGAAAAGTGGCGTGGGAATACATGCATGCATGTGGTTTGGAACTTCCGCACGTAGCTGATGGTGAAGTATAATGAAGATGATCAAATGGTTGGAAAAACAGGACATGAATGTAGGAGTTTTTTGGCAATGTTTTCCAAATACTCCAACATCATTCCCATTCGTCCACTCTCCTAGTGACACATTAAAAATGAAATAAAGGATAAAACTTGGGAAAAAATATGGGTAAAAAAATTCATTGGATTTAATGTTATATTATTATTTTATTTATTTGAATTAATATTTTGGTGTTTGCTTTGATTTAATTTTCCCGATGGAGAGGTTGCGAGATCAGCATGAATTAAGGATTTAGGTGAGCTCTAGAGAGGCTATAATCATGCATTGTATAGAGGCTGGCGTTCTAGATTTGTCACAGATTTAGAGGTCACACCTGTTATGGATGACTACCTGGTAGAATCTTATCGGGAAATGATTACTCATTGGACGACTGCTGAGTTCAAGGTATTAATCAAATTTGAGTTTTTTAAATGAAAATTACCATGATTTTCATTAATACTTTTGTATTATTGATTTTTTAGGAATCCTCAGGAAAAAATAAAAAAACAAGGATATTACAACACATGGCTACACTTTCGAGCAAACTACAATGTCAGACCATGAGAGGAAGTAGGCACAACACTTAGATCTAGTGATTATGTTTTCACTGTTAAACCATTTTTTATATTTGTTATTATAATTTAATATTGAATATATTTTTTTATTTATTTTCTATGATTTAATGTAGAATAATAATGTCATTGCATAGGGTGGTTTTAAATATTTAAGGACGTGTGCCTCAAGAAAAACATTTTGCTCAAGCAGAAGGAAAAAAGATGGAAGCGCTGTAAATGAACTGACACAACAATGAATTGTAAGTTTTAATTTGTTGATTTCAAATTTAATATCTATTTTTTAACTTATTAGTCTATTTATATTTGTAACAGTCTGCTTTGGAGGCTCTTGATGATCAAGAACCTGACAGCATTGGTCCAAATGATCAATTACATCATGTTTTGGGTGATGAGCACCCTGGCAGAGTACGCTGCCAACTAGGGAAGAGTATTGTCCCAATGAGGTATTGGTTCAGTTCAAGTGAAGTTTCCAGTAAAATTGATTTAGAATGGCTAGCACAGGCAAAGGCAAAGGCATAAAAGGATGAAAAAGGGCCATACAAGTGGAATAATGGGCTCAAATGGAGAACACTGATTTTTTGAAACTAATGAAAGTATTATGTATATCACTTACACTAGAGACTTCCACATATTGTGATGAATATATATCAAGGATTCAGATGTTTTATAGTGCACGAGACAGTAGTCCTAGTGGTGGTCGGGATGATAATGTTCCTAGTGATGGCGATGGCGAGGATGACCGTGAGGAAGAGGGTGAGGATGATGGCAATGAAGAGGGTGGGGATGATGACAAGGAAGAGGGTGGGGATGAGGATGATGATAGCGATGAGGATGAGGATGCATCTAAGGATGATGATGATGAAAGTGATGGTGATGAGGGACATATTAATCCATTACATTTTGACTAATTTATGACATTTATTGTATGCTGATTTGGTGTAAATGAATATATGTGATATTTTGTATTTTTATTATTATTGTTTGAATGATTTTGTGTTTTTTTATGTTGATTATGATGATAAGAGTGGGCAGGTTATTTTTGTTTGCTTATTTGGAGGTTCAGGTTGTCTATTTTTGATTGCAGTGTTGTGTGTTTTTGATTGCATGTGGGATGGTGCAATGTTGTGTGTTTTTTATTATAGGTGGGATGATGCATTATTGTGTGTTTTTATTGTAGGTGGGATGCTGTTTGTTGTGTGGTTTTTATTGCAGGTTGTATTTTTTTGTGGGAAATGGAGTATTTTGTGTGTTTTATTGCAGATGAGATGTGTGGGAAGTGGAGTGTTGTGTGTAGATGTTGGAGATTTGTGTGTTTTTGTTGTAGGTGGTAGTGGAGTGGGATGAAATTTTTTGTGTTTTTCATTGCAGGTTATGTTTCTTATTGCAGGTGGCTGTTTTTGATTGTAGGTGGTAGTGGAGCTGTTTTTTATTGTAGGTGGAAGTAGAGTGGGATGTTGCAGTGAGGAGGTGGGGGGCGCCTCTCTTCCAACCTCTGCTGCTATTCTTCCCATCAGTTGCAAATCGGTAAGTTTAAATCAGCCATAAGCAATAGAGAGCTCCTCTCTTCCCACCTCATCTGCTCTTCTTCCCATCCTCTACAAATCGATAAGTTCAAACCAGTTATCCCTTCTACCCATATTCAATTTCCCTAATTTTCTTTCTTAGAATATTTCACTAATTTGTAATGTTTGATCAAAGTTTCCAACCCCATTTAAATGGGTTTAAGACTTGTTTGTTTTTTTTGCAGCTGAACTCATTTGGTGTGTGCATTTTTTCCCTTGAAGGTGTGGGTAAGAGCTGCCTTCTTTTGTGTTTCTCTAATGGATCCTTTACTACTAGTTTTATCACTAAAATTTGGTATTCCCTCTTAATCTTATTCAGCTTGTTTCTACTTTGGTTTCCTTATCTACCTAATAAGATAATACTTACCAGTACCATGTGGTTTAGCTATGACATTGTGTAATTTTAGCTGAAACATGTATAAACATATAATAATTTTTAGAAAGTGGAGTCCCCTCCCTACAATTTGTAGAAACCCCCATGTAATCCACTATATCATACCCAATGGAATAAAAATATCTAAATGTAATAAACTAGAACTTCCAAAAGGTATTGTCGAGTGTTATAGAATTTTTATTATGGTCTTATATTTTTATAAACTTGGTATAAAATCAGTTATTTTCTAAAATTCCATTATATTATTTCTCTTTATATATAAACTAGGGAAATTTTAGAAGGCCTTTTATTCCCTCTTCATTAGATTTGATCTTCAACTTTAGGATATTGATTATTAGTAATCCAATTTTAGTACCCCATCTTTCCCTCTTGGTTTCTTCTCATTCTCCCCTTGGAAATTCTCAGCAGTGATGCTGATTCAAATTAGTGGATGTTAGGGATGTGATTTTGTTTATGGATTGTTGTGGAATAGGTTGATCAAGGATTCCCTTTTGCGGGTGTGGTATTTCTATCATCACTTCATTGACATGTCTTTAATAGTGGATTATAAATCTTTAGTTGAGTAAGGGAATTTGAGAAATCTAGTTTCTTCTTGTATTTTTTGGGGTATCATGATTTGTTTTCCTTGGGTGAGGAGTAAAAATTATCAAAATAAAGATAATAAACCAAACATAATGTTAATGGAAGGGAATGAGGAGAATAATACATGTTTACATGTTTCCATGATATTTATTATGTGATTTATGATGCATTTATTATGTTTTTAAAAATAATTATTGTTGTTATAACCTCCAAGAATAGATTAAAGAATGATAGATAAGAAATAGGGTCACCAACCAAATGTATTCTACTTGAATTTCTACCACCTAAACTAGATAAAGTTATTTCCATCAACTTTACCACTGAATCCTTATTCTCAGTCATGTACTAATTTACCTGGTTATAGCTTTTGAAACAATCCATTTTCCTATTATCACAACCTTCAGTTCTACTAAAACCTCACTTCTATTAGAATAACCATTAATTAGAACTTACAGTCTCTCCAGGAGTAGAAAACCACTATCCTTCAGAGTCTGTCGTCTTTATAATTGAGACATCAAACCTGGCCTAACCCATTGCAACACTATCCTCCAAAAATAATTAATTCCACTGAATCTATAAAATTATAAGGGATCATGATATATCTTCTATAATTATTTAGCAGTCTTACATCCATGTTTTGAATACCACTTTTATAAATAAAATAGAACACCAAACACAACCATAATAGAAAACTTTCGATATACTCAGAACACCCTATAACTAGTGTTATATTCTCAGTGAATATCCTTCTAAAAACTTAGTAAACTACCAATATAGAGGAACCCAATATTGTTTCAACCATACTCTACTTTTGAGTCTTGGTAAACTAATCACTATATGGATCCACAATTAATCTCAAATACTACTTGATGGGGAAAATATGAGACATCAATCAGTGGAAGACAAAACTTCCAATCAAAACATCCCCCACAAATCAGTATCTAGAATTGTGAAGTCTAGTCACCCCAAACACAACATAGATTTTCTGTCCTTTTGGTTTTAGTCATCCCATATCCTTCCTTCTATGACAAGTGAACAAGAAATATAGGCATGAAACAAACATAGGAAAAACACGTTCCTTTTCTCCCACTACATTTCATTTTAGTTTTGATCCTTATAGGATACCTCTCTTTTTATAAAGAACCTTATGATACTTTGAAAATATTTTGAAAGTAATTCCTAGAGAGTTAGAAGCCACCAAATTCTTCATCACCACCCTTTGAAAAGAAACATGCCTATGACTTGGGGTTTCCCCTCTTTTAGCATTTGACATGGTCATGGTCTATTTTCTTTAAATTTTTTAAGATGAGATAAAAACATCTATTCTACTACCAAACATGGAGTACTTCTAGAATAAATTACCCCAAATGAATATCATGCATTATTGATGGATTGACTCTTTGACCTATTATAAGAACCTGAATCCCAAGAAGATCTGTCCTGAGCTCAGTTTATCTCTTTAATTAGGGTCAAATTTTTAGTATCTAAAAAACCTAATACAGATGATATTTACAAGAAAAAATAACATTTCACAGCCCATCATTGAAATAATAAACTTCAGTGGTCTCATCACTCACTAGTAAAGAAGGAAAATGAAATAATAGTGTAGAAAAAGTAGCATTTTACATAATTGATATGCTACCCTTTGATAGATGTATAAATTCACAAGATTTATCCTCTCACAATAGACTAGGAAACAAATGATGGAATACATGAGTCTATAAGTCCTTCTATATTATAACGCATTATAATATTTAGGAACAAGGACATCCCATTGACTACCCACTAGTCCCTAAATTATATACAATAAAATCTTTAACTACCTATCTTGGGGTGTCTCTAGATGATTGGATATAATCTTCATATCCTCAACCAACTTCTTAGTAGCCTGAGGTCTACCCTATCATGTATATAGGGGTGGATGATACACATAGAAATCATTGAATAGATCAAACATTGGCATCTCACCTCTCATATCATTATGTATCAGAGGCTGGATAGTATTTGGTATTTAGTATACTCTCATAGATCTACCGATCAAGAGTATGTACCTTCACAACTAGGGTACCAGGTTCAACAATCGGTAATGAATTTTTGTCCCCAACCTCATGGAACTAAATATGTATTGGTAAATATAAAATGTCACTAAAATTCCAAACACATGGATTAGAGTCATACACATATAATAGATCTAAGTATAATAGATATGATAATAAATAATAGTAAAAGACTCTCTATATACTATATAGACACCCTAGAATATTATGGATATCCCATAACATCAATCTCCCTCTTTATCCCTATCTGCCCTTTATAACGTAGGGGTAGAAGAAATTATAAAGAGGATTCACATTATCATTTTAGTAATAGTAAAAAAATAATCATGTATTGGTTCTGTAGAATTCCATAATCAATTTATATAAGTATTAATATAAGTATTCATGATTTTTGTTCCTCATAGTTCCACTTGGAGTTTTTTCTAAAATAATCAAAGGAACAAACATCACAATTCAGTGGAGTGGGCAGTGGAGTCTTGTCTATGGGATGTTTGTAACACCCCGAGATTTTATGAGATATATTATTTTTAATTTCTTTGATGTCTTATATTTTACACTACACCAAGAATTATATTTTACTATACGCAACACCGTATTAGCTTGTAGTATACGCAACACTATTCTTGCCTTGTGTTACACACAATTTCAAGTTCGTTTTGCAGAAATTATTCTACGCAACATTAAGTATAGATTTTGTTTAATGTATAAATTAAATAAGTTTTGATTATGTTATATGCAATACCAAATGGATCTTTCACTACACGCAACCCTGACTTGGCTTGCATTACACACAATCGTGACCTTCCTCGATAGCATGTGTAGTACGCAATACCGGGTTTCACTAAACAACGATATATTGTTATAATATTATTATAAACTATCCTTTATGAATAGTATTAACTATATTTTTAATTTTATAACATTATTATTCACCTTACATATTTTCTAGAACATGTTATGAGAACAAAATAATTTTTTCGGGTAAAATAAGTATTTTAAAAAAAATGCAGTTTTGTCGCCTTTTGATGGCGCACCCACTTTAAATCTAGTTTTTGACATGTTTATAAGTTCAATTTGACAAAATAAAATTATTATTTTGAATCAGGATATAAAAATTTACTTTGGATAAATTTTTCATATTATTCTGATAACTTTCATATTTTAATGAATAGTAAAAACACGCAATATTTTAATTAAAAACAACTTTTTTAATCGTAATAATTTATATGGTTAAATTATAATATTGAATGGTTTTAAAGTATAAATATAATATATTTTTACCATTTAATATAATGTATGTCATTATCATTGAATTTACATTGAATTCATAGATAAAATCATTTCAATCTTTTGCAATGTTTTAACTTTTAAAACTCATTTTCTTAACAATGGGATTAATTTTAAATTAATTTCTGAAACTTATGTGATTTGAATTTGGAAAAATGGATTCCATATTTGGAATCATTAGGTCCAAATTATTTAAATAGACTACTTTTTATTTTTAGGCATTATGAATAGTAACCATGGTAAATTTTATGTACTATAGTTAAAGGTAAATCGGGTAATTAACAGTAAAAATAAGATTATAAAATTACCCTAAAACCTGCCAAAATTCTATTGGATGAATAAAAGTAGAACCATATCACCTAAGGGTTGGAATAGATTCATTTCATGGACTTTTAAACATGAAAAGGATTTAATTATTATTAAAACCAAAGAAAGTGAAAACATGTCACTCTCTTATATCTTATAAGTGTAATAATTTTAATTTAGTGATAAACTTCCTAAAACTTAGAACATAAATAGTCACTAGAAATCTAATAAAATTATCTACATCATGTGAATTTATTTATAATTTTTAAGGATTAAATAATTATCATTAATGGTGACACAATAGTGATACGGAAATTGTTTATTTAGGGAAAAATCAATAATACAATTTTTATTAAACTAATAGTGACCATAAAAGGCACAAAAACCTGACCAAAACTTATTTATCATGTACATGTAATCAATAATCATACAATGGTTGAATATTTGACCATTTGTATCCTTATAAAAGAGATTATGACACTTATATTATTTTATTTTAAATGATGTCAAAGTTGTCACCTTCATAATTTAATAAATATAAAAATTTAAATGTTGTGATTTTAAGATGATAAATTCGAGTAAAAGTATTTTTATGGAAGATATTATATTTAACTACATCATATTATTTTATTTTTAATTTTTATGCAAAAAAATAATTATATTAAATAATTATACAAAAAATGTTGTAGTAATTATTTTATGAAGAGAAATATCAAATAAATGATTTTAAAAGTATTAAAATAAATAATATATGAACTAATTAATGTGCCCCAAGAATTTTATGGATGAATATGACTTTTTAGGAATCTATTAAATAGTTTTTTTGAAAATATATTTTGTGTGTATTTTATTTAAATTCAAATAAATGAATAGTTTCAAAATTGACACTATTGTTATTTTATAAAAATAACATATTATAAATTGTTTCAAAATCACAAAAATATTTAAAAATTATATATTGAAATTTATATAGTCTAAAATGTCATATAGTATCCAATTATAGACAATTCATAACACATAAGTAATTATTTATAACAATTTAAAATTTAGAATATTATTACCACAAATAAAATTAAATAGATTAAATAAGGATAAATCAAGTTGATAAGGTTTAAAATAAATTACCAAAATGTCTAAATCTTAGTGGTTTATGAGATTAAAACCCTATATCATCTAATATTCTGATTGGAGTCATTTTTGGAGGTTTTTAAGTGGGGTTTGAGTTTATTATAAATTAATATTTTAGAGGTTTCCAAAAGTGACCCTCTCCTCTCTTATAAAAGGGCACCTCCTCCCTCTCCTCCTCACACCACTTTGAGCTTTTAAGATCGGCCAAAACCTGCCCATTTCTCTTCTACAATTTTCTAGAAACATACTATAGGTCCTAGTTTTCTTCAAAGACCAACTTTAGTGCCCTAAGAGGAGGTTTAGAAGAGGCACGTCGAAGAAGAGGTAATCTCTTCTACCGATTCTTTCAAGTTTCTTTATTCTTATACTTCCTCTTCTTTAGTTGTTTCATTATAAAGTAATAACATCATTATAACTAATATAATTATATTTTATTATAAATATTAAACAAACCCATTTCACCTTCTATCCATCCTATGGAAAATGAAATCACCGCGCGTGCGTACGTACGGAATACCGTCTCCACGCCGTGGTGTAATCTGTTTTTCCACCACCACCTTACTTGGATGGGTATAATGGTGTAAAGAATAACTATATATGGTTATTATAACATCATACTGATTCTGAGATACTATATCATCCACTCCAATTCGATTAAATAATTATGGGAATGATATCATCGCTCGTGCGTACGTACGGATTACCATCTCCACGACGCGATGAGATTCATTCTCCATGTTAACCATTCAAGAATAATTATAAAGTGTATATAATGAATAATAATGATATATATTACATAATCATGCTTCTGTATTTATGTATATATATATATATATGTCATCTACTTCCATTCAAGTCAATAAGGAAAGGAAAACAGTGTTCATGTGTACGTACGACCTACCGTCTCCATGAACGGTGTATTTCATTTCACTTATCTATCTATTATATACATATATATCCTGAATATATATGATATATAAATCATGTTTTACATTCTGGAAGTAAGTAAATCATTATATAAGTAATAATAATATCAAGAACAACAAGTCCAAACACATATGATAAATGAAACGATTTTACCCAAAACGCTGCTTTAACATGGAATTGAAAAAAGAACGGGTAATATAAAGTCATAAGTGAATAATATATGATATCATAAATATTATTATTATGTTAAAAGTTAATAATATGTTTAAACACACTATACAGGAGTTTCAGACACGTACGGAAGAAATTGGACATAAGGTAAGGGATAATTTTGCAAATCTCATTTTTATCCGAGATTGCTTATACGTAAGTATTTATTGGGGTTATAGTTTTCATCCATGTCTATAAAAATGTTTTTCATAAAGTGTTTAATAATATTACATGTATGTTTAAAGTCATGTTTACCCCTCTTTGACTTTTACATTGTGTTATGGAAGGAATCTTTCATTTGTTTACCATACGAGGAACTTTTTGACTTTTCTGGAAAAAGTACGAGGAGAATATTTTTTTTAACATATATGACATGAACGGATTTTTACGGTTTCATAACGCCTAATTTTCATGAAGCTTCCTCTATAATATTTCATGACTATTTTCAAAAAAATCCTTTTCTTTTAAAATTTAATGGCATTTTGAGAAAAGAAAATGATTTTGAAGAAGAAAGGATATTTTCATCAAGAATTCATTTCAAGTGTTTTTTCAAAGCTATTTTCCATCTAAGATGACATTATTTAGTATGATTATGTTTCAAGTATAATGTCTCTATTATTTACATGGTTTTATTCTTCTTATGATGAAATGATATCCATTTGTTTTATATGGATTACGTTAAGATGTGATAATGTTTATGAAACCCATTTTATTCTTTGGGTTATGATGAATGATTTATGTTTATTTTGTGGCACAAGTAAGAATGATTTCATTATGAGATTGGTGGGACCTATATCTCCCTCCAATACATTGGGTAAAGATTTATATCTCATGAGATAGACATGGCTGGAACAAGAAGTGAATCTGGTTCAGTAATATAGGGCTGGAACGACAAGTAAACCCGGTTCAGTAATAGACTTTGTCCACTATGATGGTCTTGGAAATAATGTCTTGGCTACTATGGAAATCATAACATGTGATTAATGGTTTTCCAGAATTACATGTTTTATTCCCATGCTATTTTATCACGATTAATGTTTCTTTATGATCTATGCCTTATGTACTGCCAAGATTTATGTCATTGCTCAAGATTTTGATGTTTTATGTTCATGTTTTTACGTTCAAATGTTTATGTATTGTTTTTATGTTCTCCATGTTTACCCTTAATGAGAATTTGTGCTCACCCTTTTTATGTTTTCTTTTCCCCAGGATATAAATAAAGGTTTTAGGTAAGAAAACAAAAGGGGAAGATATTTGTGGGAGATGTTGAAGATCTTTCACCATGATTAGAAGATTATGTTCTGAGTTTCTAAAGACACTAAATTAATATGGTCTTTAGGCATCTATTTTTGTAATGTATTAAGTATTACACAAAAGTAATGTAATGTCTATGTACATCAAGCTTTGGGTCTCTACAATGTTGGATTATTGTGTGTTTTTGATTGCAGGTGGGATGCTGGAATACATTGATCTGGAATTCTAGAATACATTTTTGTGGATTTTTGTGTGTTTTTTATTCCACTAGGCCCTTGGATTTTATTTCTGTATGATGTTGGAATACATTTCTGTTGTCTATGAATTATGGATGTTAGATTTCAATGGAGTGGGTAGTGGATTGATTTCACCATGGTGTTTTTAGTTTACAGGTTTTGGAAGAGTTCTAATAGAGGGGTAGCATGAGCTACTATCTCTAATTGGGACTGAAGGATATTCCAATGGTTATTTAAATCGTTTGAATACATTTATGAACTCTATGCCAATGGTTCAATCTGAACTATTGGGATACCATAATTCGATCACCTATAGCAACAATTAATTTTGAACCATTGGGATAGAAATTTCCCAACATTTTATAACTACTGGAAAAAAAGATATACTAATGGTTTGGACCATTGGTATAGATATATTCCAACAATTTCAAACCATCGACATATCTTTAACCCAATAGTTAACAAAGAACTGTTGGGAAATTTATTTCAGAACCAGCCTATCCCAATGGTTTGCACTGAACCTTTGGAATAGGGAAACCTAAACGGACCACATGCCGACAATTTATGAAACCATTGATATGGGTTAGATTTCTAGTAGTACTTCTTGAAAAATATGGATTAAAAATAGTATCTTGAAAAATTTAAATTCCTTGCACTTCAGTGGAACCACATTCACTTTGAGTAAACTGATTTTCTTGAGATTTAATTTTTATTATGCTTCACCAATCACCCAACTCTTTTGAAGTAGTACAATAATTTTCAAAATGTATTTGATGTACCTGATGAACCAATAAAAATGGTTCATTTACTTCAAGAAGACTTTTATATTTAATATCAACGATTCCATGGGTTGGATGAACATGAAAGCCTCTCTAAGTATCCAACCAATGAAATTTAAACATCATTATGTAATTCTATCCCAGATAACACAATTCAATAATTTATTCTAACATACCGTAAAAGTCAACTTCAGTTTCTCTATGATGATATCCTCTCAAGCAGACATCACCATTCATTTTTTTATTCTTTATATGCATGTGTATGAAATCAAAAAACCATTCACGACATATGCATTATAAGATTTAAGCATTTTGTATGGTGGGTTACTCAATACACACAATTGGTTATCAATTTTATCATCATGTTGAGATACCTAAAAATTTATAAAACAATTATCAATATAACAAGTAATAAATTGATTTTATATGTTAAACCATAATTAATTTATGTTACAAGTTTTTGAAACCAGTAGGAAACATTATTTTACCGAAGTTCTTTAAGAGCTGCTGTTGTAATTTTTGGAAGCTTTTTCTTTATATGATTACCATATAACCAACAAATAAAATAAGATTAATTTATTATAACAAAGATTATATAATAAGTTATAGGATCAATCATAGTACAAATGGTGTTATTTCTTCACATTTAAGCAGAACATATGTATGAGCTCTGTGATGTTCGTTATCTAAAATACATCATTCATGAACTCCACTGAAGCCAAGTTTAGGTTGATTAAAACTGATAATTGATTGCTCATTTAATCATTAATATTTTCCTCATTACAGCCCATGCATTTGTGTTTTGAGGGATATTCAGATTCAAAATAATGAGATCAGAAAAAAAGAAAATTTCTCTTGCAAATAAGTTTCTATAATTGAGCCTTCAACTAATGCATTATTATGTACTTTTTTATTCAATTTCTACATGCATCTCTCAAATGATTACATCCATCAGAACTGTACCAAACCTCCACATTTTTCTTCATGTGGAAAATGTAATATCAAATGTTCCATTGAGTTAAAGAAAGTCGATGGGAAGATTTTTTCCAGTTTACATAAAATTAAAACAACATCTTCTTTCAATCTGCTTAGTGAATTGTAGTATGTTGTCACCATAAAAATGTCTCAGAAAAAATATGATATGTCTGTGATTGAATCCCAAATCATATAATTCAACAAACATATTAATCCAATCACAGAAGTTTTTCCATTATAACATGACATTCATGACTTTTTAATCTGGTAATATGATTATTTCTGACATATCTTACCAAATTAGAAGCATAACCATCTGGAAGTCTCGAATCTACAATAAACTAACAAAATAATAATCAATTTTCTTTGGATAGTGTATAATATGATTTTATCTTCATTAACTTCTATGATCTTACATTTTCAAACAGTTCAAGTTCTGGCCGCCTGCAAATTTGGGCAAGATCTAATCGTGACTTTACATTATCTTTAGTTTTACCTGGTGTATCCAAAACCATATTAAATAAATTATCAAAAAAATTATTCTTAATATACATGACATCCAACATATAATAGATCAAAAAATCAAACCAATATGGCAGATCCCCAAAAATACTCTGTTTTATCCAATTGTGTTCTTTCCCAAAGACATCAATTTTTATTGGTTTATTGCTAGTATAAATGTGATGGGAGGTAATAAAGAGACGATTTATTTTACCTCTATACCCGAGACATTATTGGAGGTTCATCTCTTTCAATTATATCATTTCTGAAATGATATTTTTCCTCTAAAAAGGATGATCAGTTGGAAGGAATATATAATGATGGTAAAAAAAACAAGTTTTTTTTCATTGATGAGCATAAACACTTTGCTGTCTCTCATACAGTATGAACATGATTTTAGACCATGTGTACTCTTTTCAGATAACATTTCATATTCTAGGAATTCACTAATAATCCACATCAATGTAGCTTTCACTAGGAAATTCTATTTTGCAGCAACATCATATGTATTGACACCATTACTCCACAATGAATTTAACTCATCAATCAATGGTTTCAAATAAACATCAATATTCTTTTTTAGATGTCCTGGAATTAATAAGGTCAAAAATATATATGGTTCCTTTATCAACATCCAAGGAGGTAAATTGTATGTAGTTATAAAGACAGACCAACATGAATATTGACTACTGTAAGAACCAAATGGATATAAACCGTCATTAGAAATACCCAATCGCATGTTTTAGGATTCTAAAGAAAAATAAAAATGTACTTTGTCAAAATGTTTCCATGAATCACCATTATTGGGATGATTTAATCTTTTACCGATTGAAATATTGGTCTTGTGTCATGACATCAATGTCGTGTTCTGAGATATAAATAAATGCTATAATCTAGGTATAAGTGGAAAATATATCAACTGTTTTACAGGAATCGATCCAGACTTCCCAAGTTGATCCTCTTTATACCTTGATTTTCCACATGAGGTACAACAATTCAACGACTCATTTTCACCATAATATAAGATGCAACCATTTGAACATTCATGAATCTTCTGATAACCAAGACCCAAATTAAAAATCAACCTCTTGGTCTCATAAAAAAATTTAGGCAACACATTTTTTTCGGGTAACAATGTTTTAACCAAAGAGAATATCTGATCAAAATAGTTATTTGACATTACATTATCTAATTTAATAGCCATAAATTTTGCAACTGCTTCTAATTTGATTATCTTGCATCTGGGATAAAAGGCTTCCTCATCGGACCTCAACAACTCATAAAATCGAGATAGTTCCAACTTAGGAGTTAAATCAATATCATCTTGAGTTTCAATTTTTTGAAAATATGGACCCACCATGTCATGTACAAAATTTTGAAACCATGAAGGATCCATAACCAAATTATTAGTATCTTCTATGGAACTGCATTCACCATGTTAATACAAAAAAAAATAATTTGGTTGAAAACCAAAACATAATAGATGACCTCCAACATTCTCAAATGTGTTAAATGTCCTTAGAGCACATTTTTTACAATACACTTAATTTTCCCTTCCGAAACAAATTCTGGTTTTGATGAAGCAAATGATAAGAAATCTTCAACACCCTCAATATATATAATATTTAAACCAAAACTATTTGGATTCCAATATTAATTTATCCAAGCGCGATCATCTAATAATAACCGTTGTCAAATTCCTTGTTTTATATTTCTCTAAAAAATATAAAATAATTAGTTTTTTTGAATAATTTGATATAAGATAAACACTATCCAAAAAAGGAAGAAATTTAAATTCACTTTTCTAGAAATTTATAATAATTTATATCATTTCATAGTTATTTATAGTATTTGTTTTAAATTTTATACAAATTTAAACTAATTTATAATAAATTATACTAATTACCTCTAATGATTAGTAATTACAACTAGTTTATTCTAATTACTGCTAATTATGAGTGACACAATTTCCAACAAATTGGCAGTAGCTCTTTTGTCCAACGACTCATCTCCTTGCAACTTTCTCTAACTGAAATCACTATGAAAAATCTGTTTCAATGTATGAATATCTATTTTTGTATGCACAAGAATGGAGAGTAGGAATGCCTCTCCACACTGCTCTCCATTATCATGCATATGAAAATGGATATCGGTATGTCAGAGTAGATTTTTCATTGTGATTTTAGTTAGAGAAATTTGCAAGAAGATGAGTCATCAAACAAACGAGCCTCTTTTGCTAGACTTCTCATCTCCTTGGAACTTTCTCTCACTAAAATTAGTATAAAAAACCTGCTCCGACGTACGCATATCAATTCTTGTGAATATAAAATTAGATATCCATACGTTGGAGAAAATTTTTCATAACGATTTCAGTGAGATAAAGTTGTAAGAAGATGAACCATCGAAAAAATAAATGTCACCAATTCACTGGAAATTGTGCAAATTTATTATGAAATATTGTGAATTATTTCTAATTATTGCTAATTATTGCTAATTATTTCTAATTATTATTAATTTTTACTAATTATTGCTATTTATTACTATTTATTGCTAATTATTGTTATTTATTGCTAATTATTACTAATTATTGATAATTATTGCTAATTATTCATAATTATTGCTAATTATTCCTAATTATTGCTAATTATTACTAATTATTCCCAATTATTCCTAATTATTTGTAATTATTACCAATTATTACTAATTATTACTAATTATTACCAATTATTACTAATTATTACTAATTATTACCAATTATGACAATTTATTACAATTTATTATAATTTATTACAACTTATTAAAATTTATTACAATTTATTACAATTTATTACAATTTACTAATTATTACTAATTATTACTAATTATTATTAATTATTACTTTTTATTACTAATTATTACTAATTATTACTAATTATTACTAATTATTACTATTTATTACTATTTATTACTAATTATTACTAATTATTACTATTTATTACTAATTATTACTAATTATTACTATTTATTTCTATTTATTGCTATTTATTCCTATTTATTAATAATTATTACTAATTATTACTATTTATTACTAATTATTACTAATTATTACTAATTATTACTAATTATTACTAATTATTACTAATTATTACTAATTATTACTAATTATTACTAATTATTACTATTTATTACTAATTATCACTAATTATTACTATTTATTACTATTTATTAATATCTATTACTAATTATTACTAATTAATACTAATTAATACTATTTATTACTAATTATTACTAATTATTACTAATTATTACTAATTATTACTAATTATTACTAATTATTACTAATTAATACTAATTATTACTAATTATTACTAATTATTACTAATTATTACTAATTATTACTATTTAATACTAATTATTACTATTTATTAATAATTATTACTATTTAATACTAATTATTACTATTTATTAATAATTATTACTAATTATTACTAATTATTACCAATTATTACAAATTATTGCTAATTATTACCAATTATTACTATTTATTACTCTTTATTACTATTTATTACTATTTATTACTAATAATTGCTAATAATGACTATTTATCACTAATTATTACTAATTATGACTAATTATTACTAATTAATCCTAATTATTACTAATTATTACTAATTAATCCTAATTATTACTAATTATTACTAACTAATCCCAATTATTACTAATTATTACTAATTATTACTAATTGTTACTAATTAATCCTAATTATTACTAATTTATCCTAATTATTAATTATTAATCATAATTATTACTAATTAATCCAAATTTTTACTAATTAATCTTAATTATTACTAATTAATCCTAATTATAAATAATTAATCATAATTATTACTATTTATTACTAATTAATCTTAATTATTTCTATTTATTGCTATTTATTACTAATTATTCGTATTTATTACTAATTATTACTAATTATTACTAATTATTCTTAATTATTACTGATTATTACTAATTATTACTAATTATTACTAATTATTACTAACTAATCCTAATTATTAGTAATTAAAACGAATTATTGATAATTATTTCTAATTATTGCTAATTATTGCTAATTATTGCTAATTATTACTAATTATTGCTAATTATTCCTAATTATTGCAAATTATTACTAATTATTCCTAATTATTACTTATTATTCCTAATTATTAATAAATTTTACCAATTAATCCCATTTATTCCTAATTATTACAAATTAATCATATTTAATCCTAATTATTACCAATTAATCCTAATTATTACTAATTAATCCCAATTATTACTAATTAATCCCAATTATTGCTAATTAAAACTAACTATTACTAATTAAACCTAATTATTATTAATTAATCCTAATTATTACTAATTAAACCTAATTATTAGTAATTAATCCTAATTATTACTAATTAATCCTAATTATTACTAATTAATCCTAATTATTACTAATTATTTCTAATTATTACTATTTATTACTAATTATTTCTCATTATTATTAATTATTCCCCATTATTACTAATTATTACTATTTGTTACTATTTATGACTATTTATTCCAAATTATTTCTAATTATTACAAATTACTCCTAATTATTCTTAATTATTACTAATTATTCTAAATTATTACTAATTATTCATAATTATTACTAATTAATCATATTTATTACTAATTGTTACTAATTATTACTAATTATGACTAATTATGACTAATTATTTTTAATTATCACTAATTATTACTAATTATTATTATTTATAAATATTTATTTCAATTTACTACTTATTAACACTAATTTTTACTAATTATCGCTAATTATTTCTAATTATGATTTTTTTAAAAGGATAGAAGCGCAAAAGCCTCTATATTAAATGAAAAAAGAAAAACAGGAGAGGAACAACAAAGAACCACAAAAAAACCAGGGTCCTTAACCCATTCAAACGCCGAATTCTGATTGAGGGATTCCCACCTGAGTCCAGGCATTGCTGTCCGGCTGGAAGCCCCATGTGCATTACTCCTTCTCAAACAGGGATGGAGTTCATAAAGATGTATTTTCTTCTCTTGTGTTGAACTATTCATCCATCTCCAGCGCCAGAAACATTCTGGCCGACTCCTTTGAATCTGAAACAGTATCCTCAAAACTGAACCAATTTCTAATTATGATTAATTATTAATGATTATCAATAATTTTTCTAATTAATACTAATGACTACTAATTAATAATAATTAATATAACTAATAATTAATACCAATTAATACTAATCACAAGTATTTGTACAAAAAAATAATGCAAAATAAAACGATCTAATTCTAATTTAATTTAATTGCAGCTAATTAACCATAATTATAACTAATATCAAATAAAATGAATTAACAAAAAAATACAATAGATAGATAAATACCTTAAAACTAAATCTTTCGGAGGATTTTGGCTGTGAATATTGCTCCGATTTAAAATTTTTAACTTAGGAAAATTTTGAGAGAGAAAATGTTAGTAGGGAGGGAGAGAGGAGTAGAGAAAGGAGTGGAATGAGAGGAAAAATGGTTGAGAGTATATATAGGTTAGATTAGTTGCAACGAGACCTGTCACAAATACAAGCCCCCCTATTAATTAGGGGTAGACGTTAAAAAGTTATTTGCAATGGGACCAGTCACAAATACCAATCTACCGACATACAATTAGCGACAAGAGATAAATCTCGTTGCAAATACTAAAAAACACCGTCGAGTATTTGCGACGAGCTTTTATGCGCGTCGCAAATACCCTTCCCGCGGTTTGACGCGCAACTCGCGCCAAACCTTTTGTGATGAGTACTGTATACCCATCACAAATAAGTATTTTTTTGCGACAGGACCCTCATTGCAAATACCCATTTTTTCCGTTGTGGAAGGCCCTGACACCTAAGACCCACTACTGATAACTCTACCCCTCAAGGAACCGTGTTGGTTCCTCTCTTGCAGTAAGCCTCCTTATGAGTACGTCTGCTCAATCACTTCTGCCTTCTTTTGAACCTCCAGATACGTTGACAATGTAATAGGAGTAATAGCATACTGAATCGAAGGACGGAGTGCCTCCTCAAGATGCCTCGCTCGAGACTCATCATCTGGGAAAAGATCTGGGGAAAAGTGTAGAAGGTCCTTGAAATTGATCCCAAGCTCCCTCACAGACATGCTTCCCTATTGAAGGGAGAGTAGCTCCTACCTCTTCATTACCTTCATGGTTGATGAAAGGAACTCCGCACAGAACTCCTTCTAGAAGTCGACCCATGAAATATCTGACTCCTTCCGCTCACCAAGGTACATTGTCCACCACTAACATGCAACCCCTCGCATATGAATAACAACCAAGGGGACCCAATACTCTGTTGGGGCCAAGATCAAACTGAAAGTGATCTCCAGCTCCTCCAGCTAGCCCTCTGTCATTATATCAAAAACGCTGACCTCATACTTTTCCAAATCCTGGAGTTGAAAAGATTGCAATGTCCTTTGCCACTAATCATCGTCCTCAATCGGATCAGCCCTTCAATGATCAATTGGGTCAACCTACTAAACCCCCACTGCCTGAGCCACATGTGGACGATGACCATGAGCCATAACTGAAGGCGAAACAAGTATTTCCTAAGCCCGCTAGTATGGATTTTTATTTTGATATATTTTAATTAACTTTAATTCATTTTATCCATTTTAACTTTCCACAACTGTCACGACCCGTCCCCCGGGGCCCGTATCGTGACTACCCAAGCCCGCCTTCCATAGGCCAGGGGCTGGCGACTAGCACCAAAGGTGAAAATCCCTAAACTGGGAAGACATTGCCTTTATAAAATGAAACACACACAACAGAGTACGCAACTGGAAGTAAAACACTAAGTATAACTGAATACAAAAGAGAGTGCTGGAAGTAAAGGGGGCCAGAAATACAAGCCCAATAGTAAAATACAATACAACTGAAATGCTAGTACAACTGAAGAAAAGAAGTAAAGCAGCTACTGGATCGTCCTTCAGGGTTCCTACATGAAGGGTAGGTACAGATGGCCTCCTCAGCACTCCACGTCCATCCATCCGCTCCGAACACCGTCACGCCGAGTGGTCCACCTCCGGGTACCGTCCAGTCCTGCTACTCTCTGCCTCAGTTAGCGTTGTCCGTTGTCTGCAACCAACACAATGGGGTGAAAGCATAACCCGTGCAGGGGTGAGTATAACGATACTCAATAGGGACCCCGAGACCCTCAAGGTCTCACAAAATCCCACAAGGATAACCAAAAAGTATGAAATCAACGGATAACCCTTACTTAGGTATATGCTCATACATATACCTAAGTTATTTAGTAACCCATCTCAATCATGAGGAAAACACCAAAGTCATTGACTCAGCTCAAAACCAGGATTTTATTCTAGGGTGGTAACATGTAACACTCCCAGTCAAACTGTTGAAACCTCGGCTGCTGGTGTACTCCTCCTCTATAGAGTACTGTGGGCCTGCTGTGTCACACAAAGGCGCTTCCCACTATCTTGGACTGCTGTGGTACTCCTCTTGTCGAGTACCGTGGGTCTACTGCGTCACACAGAGGCGCTCCCCACTGTGGGTCTGCCGCGTCACACAGAGGCACTCCCCCTCGTAGCCTGCTGAGGTACTCCTCCTGTCGAGTACCATGGGTCTACCACGTCACACAGAGTCACTCCCCACTATGGGTATGCCGCTTTACACAAATGCGCTTCTCACTGGGCTAGTCGAAACACTCCGAGTCAAAAGGTCAGCAATCGTCAGGTCTCAGCCAGCTACTAGGTCTCCGTACTCTGCTCGCTCGTCTCCAGGAGGATCCACTCCACAAGCTACTGGTCAATACTCCAACTATCATGAAGTCCCATGTAGAAGTATCTCAAAGGTCTGCCTCGTCATAGGGGTCTCAATGCAACAAACGATGCATCAATCGGACGCCCGGTCTGTGAGTTATTGGCATTTCTGTTCCAGGGTCCCGATTGGTTTTTAGGTTCAAACCAACCAGACCGTATCCCAACTATGTCCAAACCTCAAGTGGGGTATTCCAAAATAACCGTCTCGCTATAAGCTTTCCTTCGTTGTATACGGTTCATCGATCAGACACTCGTAGCCCAAGTTATGGGCGAAAAGGTGTAAACATGACATAGCGGGTCCGAGTCCGGTCCGACCCAGTCAGACTGACCCGGGCCGACCAGGGTCCGGACCGGGGTCCGACCCGGTCCACGGGTCTGACTCGGCCCGAGGGGGTGGCCCGACCCGAGTGGGAGGCCCGACCTGAGGGCGGCCCGACCCGAGGGCGGCCCGACCCGAGGGGGTGGCCCGGTGGCCTGCTAGCGGCCCGCGTGGCTAGCTGGCAGCCCGCGTGGCCTGGCCAGCCAACAGCTGCCGGCGCCCTGCGGGGCCTGCTCAAGATGCGTCCAGGGGGGAGGCGCACGCCCCCTGGAATCCCTAATGGTCGAACCATTATGGTGGAACCAAACCGGCACCAGGTGGCACCGAACCAGCTCATGCGGGACCCTGCGGGGTCCCGCTTCTCCCAGCTGGCCGAGCGGCTAGCCGCTCCGCACCGTTGGCGGCCGGCCTGCCGCCGATTGCTCCTAGCTCCTCCTCCACGGTGCGATGACGCCTCAGTTATGCTCCTCCGCCGTGGCCCGCCCTGGCCCCGGCTCCCTACTGTCCTCCGCGCGGCTCGACGGCGCCGCACCACCACTGCTGTGGCCCGACCTGACCGCAGACCCTTGCTCCTCTGCGGGGCGCGACGACGCCGCACCCATCCGCTGTGGCCCGGCCTGTCCGCGGCCCCCTGCACCTCCATGCGGCCCGACGGTGCCGCGCCCTTCCGACGACCCGGTGGCCTTGTGCCGCCGGTTTCCTTTGCGGCCGACCCGACGCCGGCCGCCACTGCTCCGCACCGCTGTCGTCAACAAACGAGGAGAAACGAAGGGGGAGGGTCGGTCCGTGTTCGTGCGGCCCGAGCCTTCCACGTTATGGCGATAAAAATTGACAAAACACAATCTACAATTTGTGCGTTGAAGGACGGAAACCATTTCAAACGTAAAATCCCCTACCTCGTATTTGTTGATCGTTGACGAAGTTGCGAAGAGGCGGGCGTTGATTCGTCAGTGTCGGAAAAAGAAGAGGATATCTATCATTGGCAGATGAGCGTCCAGAGGTGACGAAGTCAAAGATGGCGTTATTCGCGTTCTTCATTGGAGAGTTCTTCTCCTCACCAAGCTCCACCAAAAGATTATGCCAACCCAAAAATAATAAAATATGATATCTTATTAAATTGTTGGCATAAATAATTCAAAATGGGAATTAATTAAGGGGGGTCCACTTAATTAATTCTTGTGTGTAGGCATAATTTTAATTAAGGGAGTTCAAGAGGTTTCATGGGTGGTGGCTCCATAAATGGGGAGTCCAAGGGTTTCATCCTCGGGTGGTCCTCACCTCACTAATTGACAAGAGGTGTTTAAACCTCGGCTGGGCCCCACTACCATAACCTCTCATGGGAGGTTATGGTGTGGTGGCCCCACCCCTAACCTACTCTTGTAGGTTTTAACCACCACAAATAAAAATAAAGTTAACACATTATTTTTATTTAATTTAATTAAAAACCCAAAAACTATCTTCCATTCTCGAACAACTGTCGTCGAAGTGAAAGTCTTCTTAAGAGAATACCGGTGCTGCGAGCTCAATAGTGCCCTCAGATTTCAATTCTGAGCACCGATTCAAAAGTTATAAAATCCCGCTCACATGTTTACTGAACGTACCTGAACAAAACTTCAGAAATTGATTTCGAGCACACCGGGCCTCATAATCAAGCACCGTAAATTTTCGAAGACTCGTAAAAATCCCATGAATTTAAGAAAAAATTTTCCATGGAATTTAAGGGTCTTTACATCAACCAACCCAATTAAAATATGAACACAAGTCATCATGATGCATGTATCTCTCCTAGGTTTCTACCCTACAAGAAGTTTCATCTAACTTAGTCATTCAATAAGCTCATTGTTTGTGCACTGTATCATAGGGGACCCTAAAATCCCATATCCTAGTTGATCTCCCTAGCCTATGTCATGCACCAAGGTCAACTAAAACTGTTTCCATACCAACCCATGCATTATTCACTATGCATGACTCTGAACTTTACCCTATCTCTCAACCATTAGCTCTGATACCACTCTGTCACGACCCCCCTCCAAAGATATCACAATTAGGGGAGAGAGATAATGACCCAGAGTCCCACCTTTAGTAGGCCCCGGGTTGGCGACTAACATCGAGGTTATAAAAATCTCATGTATGGGATGAATTACCCTCTATAAGAAAAAAGATCATGAGATAGAATGAATTAGCCACTGTCAACTCCATGGAATATATATAAGAAAACCAAAACCATCCCACAATGCATGTGTTAATAAAAATGATACAGATAAAAAGATTCCAAAGTAAATACCCTAAATAAAAACTAGAGCAGTGATAGAACAACTATCCAAGGGTCTAAGCTAGTAAAGTCTAGAATAGTCTACGAAGTCCTCCTAGAATCTTGAATACAGTTTTATATACATAAGGTGAGTATATAAGCATACTCAGTAGAAAAACCCAAAGTCTCTCATGCTCACATGAAAAGAGAAAAATAATGCACCCGTGTGAAAATAGTAAAACCAAACAGCACCTAAATAGGTATACTAACCAAAACCCCAACCTCACCAAGGCTCACTCACCAAATAACACATCCAAGAATATAATATAATATAAAACACATCAATGATAAGGTACACCACACAACTTTCCCATTGTTTTTCTGCTCTCACGCCTTGAAATTATACGTCCTAGTACTTCTATCTCTTTCGAACAACATGACAACACGCTACATACCATCCGCACACATCAGTGCCATCACATCACATATCTCCCAAATGCACCCGAACAATCACATCTCATCACATCACAAATCAACAATGACACTTTTGACTTCTGGACATCACAACCCAAGCATGTCCTTCTCATCTCCTAGAAGAGGGATCAGGGAAGAGTGGGTAGCCAATAATCCATCCTCCAATAGGGATTTTAGAAAAAACACTCTCGTGTGACTATGTGGGTGTCGTCACATAGTGCTCGATGGGGGTGGGGTGCGTATAGAATTCAAAATAATTCAAAGGTATATACATATTAATAAACATCACACAATTCCTATCTTAAGGGTTCACAAAGGCAAAAGATATCTCACAAAAACCTCCAGTTCCTTTGCTAAAACTAAAAGCACAACCCCCTATAAGAAAAACACAAGCCACAGTTCATATTCCAATTTTTTATTATCATTAATAAATTTTATAGATTCTTCATTACCAACCCATTCCATTAAAACATTCACTTTTCTTAGCATACAAAAAGCAACATAATATTTATTCATTAAGCATGCCCAATATTATTCATTTCACTATCCATTTCTAACTGGACAACTAACACAGTGTAACACACAATAAGAAGCACAAAAAATATCCCAATAACCACATCTAGTTCCACCTTCCATCATATCCCCATTGCACAACCACATCACATCCCCCATCATAGCCCCACTGCCCCACCACACCATAAAAACCATCGCAACCTCACTGCACAACCATATCTCATCCACTGAACCTACCCACATCACATCACATAACACATCACAACACATTTTCATATTCAGCAAAGGGGGATCTTATTAAATTTCACTTATTTAATTAATGGTGTTATCACATAATCCATTAAATCCTTGGGAATCTATTCCATTAACCAAATATAAGTAGTTAGCCAGTTATTTATGATGATATCAAATAATCACAAAAAATAATGGTTTTAAAAGAAGTCGTTGAAGCATAATCAATCCACCAACAGACATGATTTTCATCAAGTAATTACAACCATACAATCATAATATCAATCAAATCAATAAAAATCTATAAGATCATACTCCACATTCCCCCGCCCCTTTAAATTCAATTTAAAATGATTCATTATCTTTCTTAATCCAGATGCAACCATGTTCACAAGAGATGAAAATTATAAACCCATCCTGCATGATATATATAAGGAGAAACTAACGAAAAACCTACATAGAAGAAATAATCTTTTCCTAAACTCGTTATATCAAAATAGGGGGTGCACATACATAAGGTAACTTCTTCGGGGGGAACTCGAACCAACTGCACCAACCAGTTCTATGACTCCCATGAAAGAAGGATTTGGGATCTACCGTCTCAATAGAAATTAATCTCAAAGGAAATAATGAAAGGTCTCATCTTTAGAACGAACATATCTGATACCAGGGGGATTGCATATGATTTTAACAGACCATTAAAGGGGGATCCCATTAATCTATGTGATTTACTAATTTAAAAGGCCTTTAGACTTTTAAGAAATTAATGATATGATTAATCTCTTTTGAAACGACTTAAAACCCCTTAATTAAGTCATTAAACCCATTTTTCTTTATAAAAGATGTCAATATGGAAGTTCTATAATTTTTTGGAAAACTTGAAAATTCTAGAAAAATGAAAAACTGTTGAAAATACTCACTATTGTAAATATATCACCATTGGAGATGTCTTATCGTTGAAAATGTATCATCATTGGAAATTTCTGAAAAAATAGAAAACTGTTGAAAAGACTCGTCATTGGAAAGACTCATAGTTGGAAATTTTTAGAAAAATGAAAAACTGTTGGAAAGTATCACAGTTGGAAAGACTGACATGTCTCAGAAACACCCTAGACTTCCCTTGAACAACTCAATTATTAGATTATTGGAAAAATAATGGTCCAGAAGGTTTGGACCATTACATTAACCAATATCAACAAAACTAAACTAATTTGATACAAATCAGATTGAAACACATTAAAAAAATGAACCCATTAGAATAGAATAAAACTTATTTTAATTGAAACAATTTTCCTGAACTGAACAAAATACATAGGGCTTACCACTAGGGGAGTCGGGGAAGAATGGGGATAAAGGGGTTGGTTGGGATGGATCATGGGAGATGGCTAGGGTGATGGATCAGGGGGATCATGGGTGACCACAACCCTGATGAGGGATCAAGTGAGGGAGATGCCTTAGGGGAGGGTGAGGGTGATGAGTTGAGCAAGGGTGAGGGTAGGGGTGACAACTTGGGGGGGTTCAGGGGTGACCCCCACACCAGTGAGGGCTCGAGGGGCTTGGGCTCAGAGGGCTAAGAGGATATCTGAGCACTGGCAGCTAGGGATTGGGGTTGGGTGTTTGGTTACATGACACATGACGATAATTTATTTAATATTTTTATTATACTTTTTTATAAAAAATTTAAATATCTCCCAAACTATATATTGTATGAAAAATTGGAGACCACCATTTGGTCCCAGATGTGGGGTTTACCCTTGCCACGACATAAAATTTGTGTGTGTTAGGAGTTTGGTAACATCACATATAATTCTAATTCATTTATTTTTTTATTATAAATTTTTACAAAAAAATGAAGTATCTTCTGAATGGTGTATCGTATGGGAAATCTGATACCATCGTTAGGTCAAGGATGTGGGGGTTACCCTAGGCACGACATAACATTTGTGTGCGTCAAGTGTTTGGTTACATTGCACACAAGGGTAATTCATTTGATATTTTTATTATAATTTATTATAAAAAATTAAAGTATCTCTCAAACTTTGTATTGTATGAAAAGTTGGAGACAACTGTTAGGTCTAGGATGTGGGGTCTACCCTAAATGCGATATAACATTTTTGTGTGTCAAGAGTTTAGTAACATCACACACAATGGTAATTTAATTTAATATTTTTATTATAATTTTTATAAAAAATTGAAGTATCTCTATAACGGTGTATCATATTAGAAATTTGATACCATTGTTAGATTGGGGATGTTGAGTTTACCCTAGGCGCGACATAACATTTATGAGCATCGAGTGTTTGGTAACATCACATGCAAGAGTATCATTTTTAATATTTTATTAATATTATATATACATACATACACAAATATATATATTACAATATTTATATGAATTATTAATACAAAATATTTTAATTAATATAAAATTTATAAGAATTGTTTTGAATTTTTAATAGTTATTTTTTATATTTTTTGCAAGGTTTGACAAAAAAATTAGTATTTATTACATTTTTTTTAATTTTTACTAATTGATAAAATTATTTGTTAAGTAATACTAATTATTTATTATTTATAAATTAATTTATAATAAATACTACCAATTTTTAATAATCACTAGTTTTTCATATTTTTTCTTTTACAAATATTAACAATTTTTTTGTAATTTCATCCAATTTTCAAATTATTAAGAATATTTTGTAATTAACACTAATATTTACTATTTATTAATAATATTGACTAATTAATTATTAATTATTATTAATTATTTAATGATTATTATTAAATATTTAAATTATTATTATATTTTTAATAATTACTATATATATATAACAATTTCTTAATTAATATAAATACATAAAATATATCCTAACTCTTTTTTAAAACAAATATACATATAAAATCTATATAAACACACACACACACACAATAAACCTTACATGTTTTTTAAAATGTATATATGCACATATTCATATGTTAATATATATATATATATATATATATATATATATTACATGATTTTTTAATCAAATATTCTTTTACATGTTTTTTAAACAAATATACATATCATATCAATACATACATATATACATACAGACAGACACACACACACAGACATACACACACACACACAGACATACACACACACACATATATCAAAAACCTTATATGTTTTTAAAACGTTTATATATATATACGTGTGTGTGCGTGTGTGTGTAAAAAACCTTACACATTTTTTAAAAACTTATATACATATATAGACATGTTAATATACATACATACATATATAAATATATATGTTAAAAATCTTATGTGTTATATATATATATATATATATATATTAAAAAACTTATACATTTTTATAAAATGTTTATATATGTATATTTAGAAGGTATTATATATATATATATTACAAGATTTCTTAATTAATATAAATACATAAAATATATTTTGACATTTTTTTAAACAAATATTCATATCAAATTTATATATACATAGATACAAATACACACACACACACACAAACACATATATACATATCAAAAATCGTACACATTTTTTTAAAAACATTTATTTATATATATATTCACATGTTAATACACATATGAACACACATATCCAAACTACAAAATGAGAAAAATATCTAAAAATCAATTGAAATAACTCGTGTGAACCCGATTGACATGTAAATAGAGAATAATAAATTTGCAGCAGCCCTAAATACCAAATACAACATAAAAATCAGATAAATTTATAAACCTATGGTTTGATAAAACTAAATCATGTAATAAAATGAATAAAACATAAAAATAATGAAAAAGGAGACAAGAGGAATCCATACCAAGGTGATTTGAAGGCAGATCTTTAAAAAATTAGTTGCAACGAAGTAGATCTGAGCTAGATCAGAGTGGGTCATGCATCACGGCCATTCAGGAGAAGGAGAGGAAGAGGAGAGGGAGAGGAAGAAAGGGGGTGCAATAGGGTTATAATTTAAAATTAATCGAGACAAAATATTTGTAAAGGAATTAAACCCATCACAAATACTTCCTAGTTAAGGAATATTTGCGACAAACATAGTGGTCCATTTCAAATTCCCATCACTATATTTTTTCACACTGGGCAGTGGGAAGTATCACCAAAAAGTATTTATGAAAGATGATTTATTCCATCACAAATGATGACTATTTGTGATGAAGTAAATCATTCGTCACAAATAACTTATATTCTAGTAGTTTATCTCCCACAAACTTCATCATGTTAGAAACCTTTTTAGACATGAATAATTTAATCACCATTCTTCATACCCTAGGTAATAGGAAACATGAGAAAGATGAGTTCAAATTTGTAGTAAGGGTAAACATAAATATTAACAATTGAATGTAATCAGTGAGCATAAGAAGATAATAAGGGTATTATGACATAATCAAAGTGCATGAGCATAACATAATAATATTTGTATCCATAAATACCTAGATCATCAACCATGAAACATAGCATAAATATTTATCAAAGGCAAGAGTCATAAGAATTAATAATCACGAGCCATGATATTTCAATCATGATTAAAGGAATCATTAAAAACCCGTAGTAAGAATAAAGAAAATGTGTTGGTATCTTGAGACATTATCTTCATAAAACCTTTACAATAACCCTTACATAACCCTTATAAATTAGAATAACCATACAGTCGAATCCAAATAAAATCACCTAATGCATTAGAGTGCTATCTAGGAACACTCATCATAAAATCTATATTGGGATCACCCATGATATATAATGGGGACCATCCCATCTTATAAATAATTTACAAGAACCACAACATGAATAAAGTATATATAGATTTCATTCCATTATAAAACTCATAAAATAATCATTATTCCTTTCATAATTTGATTAACATATGGAAAAGGAATGGGTTTCATGAAAATATATTTGAAACAATCATAACCCATCCAGAGAAATAATGAGGATGGTATTATTAAAAAATATTCCTAGTGGATAATAAGTATCATCAAGGTTTGTTAACATTGATGAATAAAAATACTATTAAAATGTCATTAAAAACATTTTTGAGGAAAATAACATTTTCACTTTGAAAATCACTTTTAAAAACTAAAAATTCACAAAATATTGTGAAGATGATTTTATTTGAAAATAAACATGGAAAATTATAAAGTAATCTTCAAATAAATTAATGGTCATGATATTGGAAAAATCTATTCATGATGTAAATGTTAAAAATAAACATTCTTTTCAAACATTTTGTAAAGCGAGTCAAAAGTGACCAATTTGGAAAATGTTAAGAAATTTACTTTTAAAAACTTTCAAAATAAGGTCAAAGATCATATAAAATAGATTTATTAAATCATTTATTTCTAGGAAAGAAGATTTTTGAAACATTTTAGAGGACATGGATATGGAAGATAAAGATATCCGATCTAAACAAAAATACAAGATCATTATCACTTACAAATGATTTTATTGATTTTTATTTAATAAAGAGAGAGAAAATGTAAATAAAAAATTTAAAACACATTAATAACCAGTGCATATTAAATAGATTTGGTTCAAGAAAATAATATCACATGATTTCCTCTAGAGTAACCTTGAACATAAATAATCCCAAAAGAAAGGATATTGTAACATAAAACCTTTTCCACTTTGGAAACTCTTCAATTGTATGACCCATGAATGAATAAATTCAAATGATACTTTACACATCATGAAAATAATTATTTTCATGATATAAAATAAAAAAGTTTAAGTAGATACACCTCATAAAATAAGATATGTGTATAACATAACATGTGTCCCAAATAAGACAATTTGAGATGAGAAACCCTTACAATGATCATAATGTTGAAGTGATAATTAATCAATTAATCATTTATGTGTATCAAATTTAAATCCACATAAAATGAGTGAAAATAAAACATAAGATAATAAAAAATCATTACACACATAATCTTAAAATATCAAAGATTATGAAGAAGTAATATAACCCAATGAAAAGAAATTGAGTTTTGAAATTCGTTACCACTTGGTAACTTTCAAGTCAAATCAACTTGGATGAAATAATTCAAATTAAAAATTAAAATACCATGATGTATGAAGTATTAGTTATATTACATGTAAAATGGTAAGTATATACACCATATTAAATAAATTATGTGCATAACATTAAAATATGACTTAATGAAGGAAAATTGAGATGAAATCCATTACCTCGAGTCCAAACTTTCCATGTATGTCCTTTAAATCATGTATAATAAACTCATATAAATTATTTGATTTATTAAGAAAATTTTATAGTTTTAATATCTTATAATTAAATAATTTATTTATTTATTTTAATGACATATTTAAATACTTAATCAATTAATTCCACATCGCGTGTTTTGAGGATGTTCGGTTCATTGTTTCAAAATGGATTTGGTGTGTAAACCGAGGTCAAAGAGGCCATTATTTCATTATATAAAGAATAATTATCCTAAAATAATTATCATTTTTATACATATAGTATATTTTTAAAACTAAGCATGAATATTGGTTATGAAAAATTAATTACATTATAATCATGGAGATGTTAGGCCATACATACACATGAGTAACATTTACATTTTTCAATGACCATTATAGAAAGAAGGTAAATAATATTTTACTTTTATATAATAATAATCATGTAATAAATACAATATTATTTCTATAAATATACTTATATATATCATCCATGTGATTTGGTGATGAAAAATAATCACATCGCTTCGTGGAGGTGGTAGTCCACACGTACGCCTGAATAACGTTATCATTTTTTATTGAGTGGAAATGTAAGAAATAAAATGATATATTATATTTTAAGAATTATAAATATGTAATTAATGTCATAATTATATCACATATATTTTTAAAATTCATCCTTATTACCTTCCATGTAAATTGTTAGTAAAAAATGAATTACATCACTTTGCGAGGCAGTAGTCCGCCGTACACACGATCAACGCCATCATATCCCCCACAGAATTGAAAGTAAGAAGGTATATGTGATATAATAATTATATAAGTATAATTATGTTAAAAATATTATATATATACTTTAAATATGTAATTATAATAATTCATGATAGGTGATGATGAAAACGAATTACATCAGTTCGCAAGGTGGTAGCCCACCGCACACACGAATGATGGTTTTGTTTCCCATTTAATGGAAGAGGAGAGGAATTTTGGTTATTACATTAAAATAAAAAATATAATTATATTATAGGTACTGGTGTTATTATATCATCATAATTAAATAATATTTGAATGAGGTTAAAGAAGAAATAAAATAAAAATGCTCGATTAAGCACAATACCTCTTCTTTGGACAACCTCCTTAGGTTAGCACAATAATCCATATTAGGTTGTATTTATGATAAAAAATGTGATCTAGACCATGTTTAATTAATTAATAAATGTATTTGGGTGTTTATTTACTGATCCAAATGTCTTTTAATATTTGAAGAGGTGAGGAGAGGGGTGGCCTTTTATAAGTGGGGGGAAGGACACACTTGAAATTTTTGAAAAGAAAAAGGTGTATTCATGTTTTAACCTGAAAAAAGGATCCAAAATGGATCATTATAAATTATTAGACTATATAAGATCGAAATATTTATATATAATAAAATTTATACAAGTTTTTAGGTCATTTTAACCCTTATTGTTTTTAGTTCAACCCCGTGGTAAACTTGGTTTCACCTTAACCATGATAAAATATTTTTACTGTTTTCACTATTAATTATAAAAAAAATAATTTTACCTTATTATATAATATAATTTTTTATGAATAAAAATATGTAATCCATTTTACCAAATTCAATTCATATAAGTGGTATAGTTTAATTTAAAATAAAATCCACAGACGCGACGAAAAAGCGGTTTCTTCAAGAGATGTATTTTTCATGCATAAGATGATTTTATATTAACTCTATGTCTAGTAATCATTATTATATTAATTTAAATTAATATTTATTAATATATAATATATAAATATAATTTAAATAATTCCTCATTATGGGTTGTTTTAATTAATTAAAATGGAGAAACATTATGCACTTTAAAACGATTTTCAGAAAAAACTTGTTTTAAACCAAAAAATAAACTTATACTATAATCAAATATAAAGATTATTTAAATGTAATTAATTGGATTAAATATAAATAAATAATAATTATATTTCTTTAAATCATATTAAAAACATAATTATACTTTTAAATTACTTAATTTGTTGAAAAATAAATGACAATTTTACAAAAATCAGTTTTTTTTTCATTATTCACTAAAAAAATAAATATTTTCCAAAAAATCCCAAAAATTTAAACCTAGGTTAATTTTGATATTATGATTTATAAAATTCATGTTACTTTTATAATTTTTTTAAAATCTCTATAAATTAATTATAATATTTACTCACAAAAATCAATAAAAATTATTTTTTAAGAAAAAATATTTTTGATGAATAAAATCACTTTTCTAAAAATTGATTGATTATTTAATAAGAATTTATAAATAAAATTATATTTAGTAGGATATTTTTTTATATAAATTTCATATAGTATTTAATAATATTTATACCCACCAATTTAATGGTTTGGTTATAATGGTTATATTTAAACTAATATTATTTCACGGTTTGTTTGAGCTCGGTGTTGCATGTCTTGTACACTATCGATCATATCTTAATTTTTTAAAATATCAGAGTGTTACATTATAACCCCATTAATAAATTGTGTCCTTTAAATTTTAAATTTATCTCAGTAATTAAAGTTTTTACATTTTAAAATACCTTTGTTGGAAACTCACATCATAAAAGGGGTTAATAAAATATCCTCTTGATAAGAGAGAGAAAGAAGTATAAAGGTTATTTGGAATAACAAAAACTAGGTTTCCCAACAGGGAAAATTGGTGATAAGTGAATATTTTTACATGGAAGAAAAGTGTAATATCCAAATAATGATGTATATTGATAGAGATCATTGATCATAAAAAGTGAATGATAATGAGAAAGTCAACATCCACAAAATCATAAATCAAAGAGGCATGAAAAAGACCATCGATTTCATTAGAAATGATAGTAATAGGACAAAATTTTGTTTCAAGATCCTTTTAATAGAATTGAGTAATTACTTACCATCTATACTTAATAACATAAGTAAAATATACTTACTTGATAATTTAAATTTCATATTTTAATTAATTTCCACTAAAATCGCATCTTTTTCTCTAAACGACGAGTATTCAAGATGAATTTTGTTATGCCCGAATCACTAAAATAAACTTCCAATGGATCACATAATCATAAAATGTATAATAAATCTATTATATATGTATTTATACCTTAATCAAAACTAAAATTGTTATCATATGGTAATATGTTTCCCAAAATGAATAAACCTCTAAAATTCAAAAGTAATACCCAATGTTCAAATTAAATAATTCCATACATGAATAATACTATATCCCAAATAAAATCAATAACCTCAAAATTAAATAGTGTTTTAACATCAAATTTTACCTCATACCTTTCAGCTTACAAGCCCAAAAATGTAGTGAGATTCTTCTAAAATAATATTAATCACCTATCCACCAAATCAATTTTCAATCCCATAGTTGTCTATATGATAAAACATATGTTCTGAAAATAAACTTAATCATTATATTTCAATATGTTTGAGTAAAAAAATGATTTCATACTAACCAGTACATCACATAGTCCAGTGGTAGGTGTTGCACCCTTATCTCCCTTCAGTTGTGGTTCAAGCCCCGCAACCTTGCCGAATACAACGAGTAGTTTCCTGACATTTGGGTTATCCTTATTTCCTAAAATTACATCCTTATAAAGTTCTAAAAAATATTATGAACATCCTTAAAAATAACCTTAATCATTAAAGATCATATAAAACCTAAAGTTTCTCAATACTTTTAAACTTATGATCAACCTTAAACTCATAAACCTACGATGGTATCCATAACCATTAAGATAACCTCACATGAAAACATCATAATCTATAAATTTATCTAAGCCTTTCATCTAATACCAACTATAAGAGCCTCAAACCCGTACTCCCGGGTTTGGTGCTAGAATCATAAATTTACTTTTTTGGCTTTGATACTAATAAAGTTGACCCAATTTTCACCATCCAAAACCAATAACATCAAAATTAAATATTGGATCACTTATATGACCAAGGGACATTTAGGCTTAAAGTTTTAGAGAATGAGAAAAAACACTTACATAAATAATGCCCATGAATTCAAGGGAGTATTTTTTCCACTATACCTAGCTTTTCATATTCCACATCAAGTCTTAAAAATCACTTAAAAACTTTATCATGTTATAAAACTTTCTAGAAATAAATCATTTAATCATCATTCATCATACCCTGGGGAATAATAAACATAATAAGGGTGAGATAAAATTCCCAATAAGGGTAAACATAATCATTAAAAATTGAATGTAATCAGTGAGCATAAGAAGATCATAAGAGTATGATGACATAATCAATGTGTGTGATCATAATATAAGAATATTCATACCCACCAATACATGGATCATCAATCATGAAACATGGAATAAATATTTATCAAAGGCAAGAGTCATAAGAATCAATAATCACGATCCATGCGATTTAAATCTTGATCAAATGAATCATTAAAAACCCATATCAATCATAAAGAAAAATTATTGGTATCTTGACACATTATATTCATAGAAAAATTAAAAATATTTCTCACAAAACCCTTACAAATTGGAATGACCATACAATCAACTTATAATATAATTACCCAATGCATTAGAGAACTATCTAGGTGCACCCATCATATAAGCTATATTGGGCTCACCTGTGAGCTATAATAGTAATCAATCCATCATATAAACAATTTACAAGAACCAAAATATTAATAAAGTACACAAATCTTATATTTCATCGTAAAACACATAAAACAACAATTATTCCTTTTATAACTTGATTAACCCATGAAAAAAGAATGGGTTCCATGATAATTTCTTTGAAACAACAATAACCCATCCAGTGAAAGAATAAGGATGATATCATCACAAAACATTCCTATAGGATAATAAGTAACATCAAGGGTTATTGACATTGATGAATATAAATACCATTAAAATTTCATTAAAAATATTTTTGAGGAAAATAACCTTTTCAATTTGAAAATCACTTTTAAAAACTAAAAATTCACAAAATATTGTAAAAATTATTTTCTTTGAAAATAATCATAGAAAATTATAAAGTAATATTAAAACAAAATAATGATCATGATAATTGGAAAATACATTCATGATCTAAATGTTAAAAATAAACATTCTTTTCAAACATTTTGTAAAGTGAGTCGAAAACAACCCATTTGGAAAATGTTAATAAAATTACTTTTAATTTTTTTTAAAAGAAGTTCAAAAATCATGTAAAATAGATTTAGGAAATAATTTATTTTTATAAAATACATTTTTTTGATTTTTTTTAGAAAACATGGATATGGAATTGAAATACAGCTGATCTAAAATAAAATACAAGATCAGTGTCACTTACAAACTACTTTTTGATGTTTCTTTAATAAAAAAGGGAGTAAATGAAAATAAAACATTTTAAACACATCCATAAAAAGTGTATAATAAATATATTTGGTTCAATAAAATAAGATATTATGATTTACTCCAAGGAAACCTTGAACATAAATAATCCCAAAAGAAAGGAGTTTGTAACATAAAGCCTTTTCCAATTTGATAACTCTTCAATCGTAAGCCCCACTAAAGAATGGCTTTAAATGATAATTTAAATGTTATGAACATAAGGATTTTAATTATATATAATGTCAAATGGTTAGTATATAAATATCATAAAATAAGATAGGTGTATAACATAACATGTGTCCCAAACAAGATAATTTGAGACGAACAACCATTACAACGATCATAACATTTAAGTAAGAATTAATCAATGAATCATTTATGTGTATCAAATTTAAATCAACATAAAAAAGTATAAATAAAATATAATATAATAAAAAATTAATTTCATACATAGTATTAGAATATAAAATTCAATTAAAAAGTAATATAACCCAATGAAAATAAATTTAGTTATGAAAATATTTACCACTTGGTAACTTTCAAGTCAAATACCCTTGAATGAAATAATTCAAATTGAAAATTAAAATACAATGATTTATAAAGTTTTCATGATATTACATGTAAAATGGGTATTATATACACCATATAAATAAATTAGTTTTCTAACATTTAAATATGCCTCAGTGAAGGAAAATTGAGACGAAATCCCTTACCTCGAGTCCAAACTTTCCATGTATATCCTTTAATTCATGTATAATAAGATAATACCAATTATTTTATATCATAATAACATTTTAAATATTTAATACCTTATACTTATATAATTTGTTTTATTTATTTTAATGACATATTTATATACTTAATCAGTTAAGTTTGTGTTGTGTGTTTTGAGAACGTTTAGTTCATTGTTTCAAAACAGCTTCAGTGTGATGACCAAGTTTAAAGAGGTCATTGTTCAATAATATACAGAATAATAATCAATAAATAATTATAATTTTTATAGATAAAATATAATTTTAAAACCAATCATGAATGATGGTTATGATAAATGAACTATGTTACAATCATAGAGACAGTTGGTCGTACGTACACATGAGTAACCTTTCCATTTTTCAATGATATTATGGAAAGAAGGTAAGTAATATTTTATCTTTAAAAAATGATCATCATATAAAAAAAATTAAATATTATTTATTTAAATATACTTATATATATCATCCATGTGATTTTGTGATGAAGAAAGAGTCCATCGCTTTGTGGAGGCGGTAGTCCACACCTACATATAAACGATGTTATCATTTTTCTGTGAGTGGAAATGTAGGAATGAAAATGATATATTATATTTTGAGAATGATAAATATGTCATTAATATAATATTTATGTAACATATTTTACATATACTCATTAACTCTATCCTTATTACCTTCCATGTAAAGTGTTAGTGAAAAATGAATCACATCGCTTCGCATGACGGTAGTCCGCCGTACATAAGAGCGATGTTATCATATCTCCTACAGAATCTAAACTAAGAAGATATATGTGATATAATAATTAAATAATTATAATTTTGTTAAAAATATCATATATATACTTTAAATCCATCATTATAACAAGTATTGATAGGTGATGATGAAAAATGAATTACATCGGTTCACGAGATGGTAGTCCGCCGTACACATGAATGATGGTTTCATTTCCTATTTGATGAAAGATGAGATGTATTTAGGTTATGAAATTACCATAATAAAATATCAATATATTTTAGATAATATTTTTATTATATAACCATGATTTAATAATATTTTAAGGATATAGAAGAATAAATAAAATAAAAATGATCAGTTATGCACGATCCTCTTCTTCGGACAACCTCCTTTGGTTAACACCAAAAGCCTTGTTATGATGGATTTATGATCAAAGAAGGGGATATAGTTAATATTTAGGGAAGTAATTAAGGTATTTAGGTATTTATTGGACAATATAAATGGATTTTAAGGTGTTAAGAGGAGAGAAGATAGGGTGACCTTTTATAAGTGGGGGAGAGGACACACTTAGAATTTTTGAAAATAAAAAGTTGTACCCACATTTTTCACATGAAAAAAGGATTTAAAATGGATAATTATTAAGACTTAGATGATATAATGTCTAAATATTTCCATACGATAGAATTTATACAAGTTTTTAGGTCATTTTAACTCTTATCTTTTTAGTTTAACCCCTAGTAAACCCGTTCTCACCTTAATCGTGATAAAAGTTTTTTTACCATTTTCACTATTCATTACGACCAACAATTAATTTGACCTTATTATATAATATAAATTATTATTATTAAATTTTTTAATCCATTTTATTAAATTAAATTCATATAATTATCATAATAAAATTTAAAATAAAACCTATAGACGCGATGAAAAAATGGTTTTCAAGAGATGTATTTTTCAAGCATTAGATGATTTTATATTAACTCCATGACTAGTAATAATCATTGTTTTAATTTAAATTTATATTTATTGATGTGTAATATATAAATTTAATTTAAATAATTCCTCATTTTGGGTTTTTTAATTAATTAAAATGGAGAAACATTATGCACTTTAAAACAATTTTAAGAAAAAACCCGTTTTAATCCCACAAATAAACTTATACTAAAATCAAATATAAGGATGATTAAAATATAATTAAGTGGATTAAATATAACTAAATAATACTTATGTTACTTGAAATCATATTAAAAACATAATGATACTTTTAAATTACATAATTTATTGAAAAAAATGACAGTTTTACAAAAATCGGTATTTTTCACTATTCATTGAAAAATCAATATTTTCCAAAAAATCACAAAATTTCACCATAATTTAAATTTGATATTCTAATTTAAAAATTAAATTCCATTTTATAAAATAATTTTTTTAAAATATCTAAAAATTAATTACAATAATTTCTCACCAAAAGCAATAAAAATCATTTTTGAAGAAAGCATATTTTTGATAAATAAAATTACTTTACTAAAAATTGATTGATTATTTACTAATAATTTATCAATAAATTTATACTGAGTAGGAAATTTACATATATATTTAATAAAGTAGTTAATAATATTTATACCCACTAATTTAATAGTCAGGTCATAATGATCATATTTAAAATAATATTATTTCATGGTTTGTTTAAGCTCGGTGTTGTGTGTCTTGTACGCTATCAAGCATTGCTTCCTTTTTTAAAATCTCAGGGTGCTACACTAATACTTTCTTTCTTTCTTTATATGTCACTTACTAATCTTTTTATGCTCATCCCACATTTTAAAATTTTTTTCACAGGGTTTAACGATGGGTAAGGGAAATGAAGAAGTCAAGTTCAAAGTCATGAGAATTTTTCATGAAAAGAAATCATGTTTTACTTTAAAAGTTTTATATTGTGAAAGAAATGGATACTGAGTAAAATTTTACTCTTTTTAATATATGGGATTATTTTTGTAAGATTTATGACCTAACTATCTAAAACTCTAAACCTAAAAGATCTTTGGGTATGAAAGAAAATGAAATCTAGTGTAAAGACACTAGATTAAGTAATGTTTAAGACATGGTCCTTAGAGTTGGCATCAATGCAGGGTTTAGATAACTCTAGAGGTTAGGATGTTATTTTATCATAAGTTAAAAAAATTTCTCTATAACCACAAAGGTTTGTATGTTATAGAGAATTATGGTTATTATTATGTAGGATTAGATAATACTTAAATCAATTGAGATATGAAGGGGTTGGAGTGTAGAGATTCTGGTTTTTCCATGTAAGAATTTGGAATATTCCTATGTATATTTTCAAAGCCAGGCGCTGAGACGGCGTGCGATTCTAAGGCCCGATGATCCCAAAATTAATTTTATAAAAATATCAAATATATTTGTATTATACACACATATTTTTCCTAAACAAGTGGAAGATCTCAAAAAAGGTGTTTCAAATCAGAAATATGAGATCACAGTTGAATCTGGAATGTGAATTTTATCCTAGGCGCGACTTAAGATTGGTCAGCACGATATGTTTGGATGGGGAAACTGTTCGTGGGTGCATTGGATAAATTAATTGATTTATTTAATAACCGTAGCCCAAATAACTCACAGAAAAAGACTCAGATGAGAAATATGAGACTACCATTGAGTTTGGAATGTAGTGTTTACCCTAAGCATGATATAAAGTTGGTAGGCACATGACATTCGGTAAAGGCATCTGTTGATGACTACGTCTAATTAAAATAAATATATATTTTTTTATTTTGAATTAAATGACCTAAACCACTTTCCTCTATAAATAAGTTGCTATGACAAAACACCAGGATTAGCCGCATAACCCTAGGATCCTTGAGAGGAACTTCCACCCATTCTTCATTGGTGGATTGAGACCAGACGACGACCGATGATCGAATCAATGTGAATCGATAGGCAGCAGACGCAGCGGATCACCTTCATCACTAACAAATGCGTTCTTCACCAACAATTGATCTATAATCGAGGGAGGATTTGTTTTATGTGTTTTTATACTCTTATAATTAAAAGATTGACCACAATCAATTCTCTCTCTTTGATCTGCGATAAACTAATCATAAACAATTAATTAATAAATTAATAATAAATTAATAAATAATAAATAATAAATAATAAATAATAAATAATAAATAAATGAATAAATCAATAAATAAATAAATGAATGAATGAATGAATAAATAATAAATAAATAATAAATAAATAAATAATAAATAATAAATAAATAAAAAATAAATAAATAAATAATAAATAAATAATAAATAAATACTAAAAAATGAATAATAAATAATAAATAATTAATAATAATTAATAATTGATCATTAAGAATTAAGAATTAAGAATTCATAATTAATATTAAAAAATTTATAAATAATTAATAAATAATCAATAAATAATTAATAAATATTGAATAAATAAATAATAAATAAATAATAAATAAATATTTAATAAATTAAAAATAAATTAATAAATAAGAAATAAGAAATAAGAAATAAGAAATAAGAAATAAGAAATAAATAAATAAATAAATAAATAAATAAATAGATAGATAAATAGATAAATAAAAAAATAAATAATAAACAATAACTAATAACTAATAAATAATAAATATTAAATAACATCTAATAATTAATAATTGATAATTAATAATTAATAGTTCTTAATTAATAATTAATAATTAATAATTAATAATTAATATTTAATATTTTATAAATAATTAATAAATAATTAATAAATAATTAATAAATAATTAAAAATAATTAAAAAATAATTATAAATAATTAATAAATAATGAATAAATAATAAATAAATAAATAAATAATAAATGAATAATAAACTAATAATAAATAAACAATTAATAATTAATTAAAAAATTAAAAAAAAAATTAAAAATTAATATGTACATAAAAACTAAATAATAAAATAAGAAAATAAATAAAAAAATATTAAATATTAAATAAATAAATAAATAAATAAATAAATAAATAAATAAATAAATAAATAAATAAATAAATAAATAATAAATAAATAAAAAATAGATAAAAGATAAATAAATATTAATTAATTAGTTAAGTAATTAAAAATTAATTAATTAATAAATAAATATCAAATAAATAAATAAATAAATAAATAAATATATAACATATAAAATAAAGTAAATAAATATTTCATAAAACGTTAAGAACCTCTGAAAACTCTAAAAACACTAAAATGACCATAAAATATGACCCATGACTCCTTTTTCAACACCACAACTAGTCAAATCGAAGATCATGAAACGATATTTGATATTGTATGTGGTATGGGCCGAACAAACACCTGGATCAAAAGTTATAGCCATTTGAATTTTAAGAAATCAGGGTAGGTGACTAAAAACTCTATTTCAGAGGCCTTTTGGGCCTTTATGGGGAACAAAGAAGAGGGATAATTCTCAAAGATCTGGTCCTAGACTACACGACGTAGATCTCGTCATAGTCTTCGATTTGATATATGGTAGATCCTAAACAGACATCCAGATCAAAAGTTATGATTATTTGAAGTTCGATTTCGATTTCCAACTTTTTTGAAACTCTAATAACTTTTATTCCTTTAGTTTTCACCCAATTTTACTGTTACTTTGTTTTATCTCATTTCATAAGCTTCGATTCGACTAGTTGTTAAGCTAAAATTGACTCTCGGATCAAAAGTTATGGTCATTTGATGCCGAAGTCTCTTTTTCAACTTATTGAAGATTTGTTTTCAGTTTAAAAATATTATTAACTAATAATTATAAATATTTATTAATTGACACATTATAAATAATTAAAATTATAAATAATAAACTATGTTTGATTGTAAATAAAAAATAAAAAATAATAATTGATAAATAAATAATTTTTAATTTTTTCCTTCAATTTTATGGTGGTTTTGAAAAAACCGCCACTAAAAGTAATTGTAATTTTTTTGGAAAACTTTTTAAAACAATTATAAAAAATATTTTAAAAACATTTAGTGCTAGTTTTTAAAACAACCACTAATTTTTTGGTTGAAAAACATTTAACACCGGTTTTGAAAACCACCCTGAAGAAACCGCTGCTAAAACACTATTTTCCTATAGTGACATTAGGTCAGATAAAACCCCTTTGCATTAGATCATCTATCTAAACCCTCAACTCAAAAGGTTTTATCTGGTAGGGAACCATTGAAATTAGAGAAGAATGAGGCTGTAAGTCGATCTCAAACTCAACGTCATATCGAGGGGGTAGTGTAACAACCTCCTCGAGGAAAACATCTCGGAATTCCCAAATAACCTTAGGAGACTCCTCTGTCCCTGTGTCTACTGATTGTATAGAAAACACAACACCAATGAATAAAGGGGATCCAAACACTGACTTCCCACTTAGAAACCCCTATCGCTAATGAAAACCACACACCGACCATCTATATACGAGAACACAACTCTCCTTCAAAAGTAGTCAATAACAACACATGTGTAATACAACCAGTCGATGCTGAGGATAACATCCTATGGATGTATCCAAAGTAAGATAAGGTCCACACATGACTGATGTTGCCCCATCATCAGTGCACATTCCCAAAACACATCAAATAAGCTCGTCTAGACTTCGATTGGCGTAGTCAACACTGGGGGAATGGAAAGCCTATCTATGTCTAGTCCCAGAGCATGAATTAGAGAGAGTGAAACAAAGGAGTGCGAAGCTCCTGAATCAAATAAGGCACAAACAAGGGTGTATGATAAACTGAGCATACCTTGAACATTCTCTAGCCCCTCTGGTGCTATTGACACCACTACCTGAAACTGTCCACACCCAACTCCTCTGCCCCTCTACTAATGGCCACCACCAAAACCACACCCGAGTTGAGGTCCCTGAGGATGAGGTACATCCTGAGGTTGGCCTCTACCTTCCCCATCCACTATGGATGAAGCATAAGCCTACTACCCCTGTAGGTGGGACGACCTCTCTAGTAACTGCTGTTGAGGCTTATGCTGAACCTAACCACCTCTACCAAGCTAGTCTCAAGCAACCACTGAGCATTGATCACAATGATGTCCACATACCCCACAGAATAAACACACTAGTCCAAAGTCCCCAGAATGAGTACGGAAGCCATTGGACCCAGATGGCTGGAAGGGAAGCTGCTGAGGTCGACTCCCTACTAGTCAAAACCTTGAACAATACTGGAAATTGGAATATTTGTGATGAGACCCCATCGTAAATGACCCGCTGCAGAAAAGGGGGTCACAAAAAGTTTTTTTTGTGATGACCCGTCATAGAAAGCTTTTTTATGACCACCCATTGCAAAAGAAAACTAGTTGTGATGGGATATGAACCCGCCACAAACAGTTTCTCTGAGATTATTTAAAAAATAGTATTTGTGACGGGCCGTAAAAAATATCTTAAAAAAATGAATAAAATAATATTATTTATAAAAATAAAATAATATTAGAAAATAATAAAAAAATAATATTAGAAAATAATAATAAAATAATATTAGAAAATACTAATAATAATACTAATATTAATAATATAAATAATATAAATATAATAATAATAATAATAAAATAATATTATGAAAAAATAATATTAATATTAGTAAAATAAATAAAAATTATAAAATAATAATATTAGTACAATAATAATAAAATAATAATAATAATAATAATAATAATTTATCATTATTATTAATGAAATAACAATATTAATATTAGTAAAATAATAAAAACCTCAATATTCATAAAAATATAAAAAAATAATAAAAACAAAATAATAAATAATAAAAAATAAAAAATAAAAAAATAAAAAAAATTAAATGAAGTAATAAAATAATAAAAATTTAATAAATAATAAAAAAATCAAATAAATAATAAAAAGTACAATATTCGCAATAATATAAAAAACATACTATATAGAAATATAAATAGTTAATATTACAAAAAAAATTGCATTCAAATGTTTTATCATAAAAAAATATCACTAGGGGGGTCCTCTGGAGGAGATGGAGGAGATAGTGGAGGGAACTCCAACCCTAAACCACAAGTCAAATATCGTATGTACTCTATCTGCTCGTGCTGCTGCTATCGTCATCGACGTATCTCCTCCTCCTCTTAATGCTATTATTGGAGCTCTTCCTGCTGCTGCTGCTGCTGGTGGTATTGGCACATTTCTTGCTGTTTCCATTGACACATCTCCTCCTCCTCCCTACGCATACTCTCTATAAGCTAATTCTAAGCTTGAAGCTACTCCTGATACTGTGCGTAAAATGATGATGACTCTACACAAGCTCCTCTCAAGCTTGACGTTGAAATAACAATGGTACTATAATAACTATCAGGTGTTAATTGGGAGTCGATACCAAAAACTCATCCTTTATTAAAGGCATATCGGGTCTCCTAAATCCATGTTTCCTTATCAAGATGGTGGGCACTGATCTAACCCATGGTCTCATCCTGACTCTCAGTCTGTGTCTGAGACATCTTGGCCTCATATAACTCCTTCAATTGCAATTTAAAATTAAAATAGATAAAATATTATTTTCAGTTAATTTTGAAACTCAAAAATAAATTATACTAACCACAATCTGACACTAGAAATCTACTCTAATCTTTGTAGTGGTCAGATTGTTGTACATCCTTCTATAAATATCGAACTCCATAACATCGGGCTATTTGACTACCTATTTGAATATAAAATAAACTGTTACATTTAAAGTTATATAAATTATTTTAAAAAAAGTACTTACCATATGTTCCCTATGTGTACTGAATGTATGACTATCGACTCAATGTGTCACCCCCTGTCTCCCCTAATTTTTTTGACCTACTGATGATCTCCTATGAAAATGTCCACCCAACTAGTGTGAACATAATATATCCCAAACCTGAGATGAAATGTAATCAGGACGGTGGGTGTGACAAGACCCGTCAAACTCTGTCACTCATGTTTTCGTCATTTTTTCCTTCTCAAATTATGTAAAAACTGACAGTAATGCTCATGCATAAACCGCTCCCATGCCTTCTAGATAGCATCGCACATTCTCTCATTGATGGGATACCATAAATCCTACAAATAATTTATAATATCAAGTTATTAATTAAATAAATTTTAAAATAAATATTATTTATTTACGTACCAACCAATAATCGAACATGCGGTGCTGAACATCAATGAGAATCTCATCCCATGTGACCCAAGTTTTTAAAAAATAATTTTGCAATATAGCACTCCCCTATCCAATATCTATATGATAAAAGCTGTGAAAAAAAGAACAAAAAATCAAAAAATCAGTATATAAATAAATTAATGAAAGGTAACTAAAATACATAGGTAAACATACCTTCGCGTGCGTGGATCGAATCCAAGACGTGGACGTCGCTCAGGGATAGGGTTAAGAATCATCAATCATGCAAGACCACACCCCCTCTGAGTACTCCCTGGACCATCAGTAGTCTGAGGGTCAGATGATCTAACATCCTGCTCGTCCAAAGGTAGATCAACTTCCTATAACTGATGAAACATATCCTCATCTATATAAAACAAAAAATTATTATTGTTAGCAAACAATTGAAAACAAATATTATATATAGATATATATTATATATGATTATAATTATAATTTAACTATGTCAACGTTCATCTTCATTTCATATCTAACGACGTCAATGTCTTCATATTCCTCCTTAGTATCATCAACTTCCAATGAGTTTCAGTTCCATCATTTCTTGTCATTTCAATTTCATTTGTAACATCATTATTATCATCATCAACATTGACCCTTAACCATGGGGTGTCATCATCAATATTCGTGTCTCTTCACTAGTATAATGGGTGTCTATAACAACAGATTTATTCCAATGGTTTTATCAAACCGTTGTCATATTCTTTTTTAGCAAGGCTTTCCTAATGGGTTTTTAAAAACCATTGGAAAATTATCATCTAAATTCCTTATTTTCCTATTCCTCCCTCCTCCCCATCGTGATCTAAACCCTCCCCTCCCCTCATATAATCATGATAGCCCTCCTCCTCCCTTCTAGTTTCCCGAACCCTACCAGCATGCACTCCCCTTCTCCTTGCGGCGTGCGCTCCCCTCCTCCCTCTAGAACCAGTAGTGGTGTGTGCGGGTCTCCCCTTCTACCCCCCAAACGAGCAGCAATGTGTGTGTGTCTCCCCTCTTCCCTCGTGAACCAGCATCATTGTGATCATATCCATCCTCTGAGCCTTATTATTACTCCCATCTAGATCTAATTCAGTACCAGCAATAACATGTGCATCTCCCCTCCTCCCTTCTAGATCTAATTTCAAACCCTAGAAAAAACCCAGGTGTGTTATCTCCCTTCCTCCCTTCCTCAACACCCCAACACCTAATTACACATATTGTCAGCACATTTCATGTATGAAAATATTGGGAGACCTTCTTTAAAGGTGACCAACTACCCAGAGCATTAGGAGATAAATAAAGGCATCAGACATGCATCATATTGATAACACATTTCATAGTCCCATGTGAAGTTTTAGGAGTTTTTTCAAGAGATGGGTGATATCAAAACTCATATAATATAAGAAAAACTTGTGTAAGAACTACTTGTATGAATTTGGGATCAAGTGACAAAAGGAAATTGGAAACTAAAAGGTTTAATAGACCACATAACATGAGTGGGGAATGTGTAAAATAATTCTAGAGTTTGGGCATATTGATAAGAATAATAAAAGGTTGGTAACCTACTCAGAATGTACTAGGAATACTGGTTGGTCCATTAGTGATGGACAAGAAAAACATGGATTTCATAGAAGATTTGGAATACCTTTGATAAAGGGTCATACACGATCATGTGAGAATTTATCTCCCTTGCATATAAATTGGGACTTACAATCAAAGTGAAATCATTAATTTCAATATAGATGCACATGGTCCTTACATGGGAAAATCCATTCTCGGGGACTCTTACATGTATATGTGGAATTAAAAGTCTATTTGGGTGACTCATAAATAAGTAGGGAATTTAGTTCCAACATGGGTTTGAAATGAGATTCTCATGTTAACACTAGCATTAGGTTCCAGGTGCTAATGCGTCCTCCCTTATTATAGTGTATGTATGGACCAAGGGAAGTTGGAGATAAAAATATAGTTTTAGTGTCCAAGGAGCTACACTAGGGTGTTGGTAAAGATAAAGAGGTTAAAATGACTCATAGGGAGTGTATCTACTCATCCCCTTAAACAATTTGTATTCAAAGGGTATTTATAGGAATTTTGGGATCGATGAACTAAAGAGGTGATGTGGGAGCTAAATTCATGTAGTATTCCAATTAAAGGGTGAAGGAAGTTATTTTTTTGAGGATATAAATAAAATTTTAGATCTTTGGTCCTATGGTGCCTCCTTTTTAGTGTGGGAAATAACCCAGTTCTCATAAATCATTCCTTGTTCAGCTCAACCCGCTTCACTTGGGCATGCGGGGTCATTCATGAAAATTAAATTTTGCAATGTTACTATGTAATTCCTAGTGGACTGGTGATGAAACCTTAGAGAGTGGTGAATCTGGTATGGATAAATTATTTTACCAAATTCTAATTTATCTTATATTCTTTAACCCCATTGGTATTTAAACCCCTATTAGTTTTTATGATATGAATCGATCTATTTTTATTCAACATCAACCCACAATACCACATGCATTGTAGAATATAAAGAGAGATCTGTACATGGTATTTTTACAAGTTTTGGCCCCAATGTGGGAAACCTACTCCTTGATGTATCCAATTATTATCTAGGGCAATCGAGTTTCCACTAATAATATTATGATCAATTATAGTGCGTTGGTAAAGGATTATAATGTACCCAAGTTTTTTATTTACACTTCAAAGTGGGCATGATAATTTCTTATAAGAATTTCCATGTACATCATCCCACTTTACTTCAATCACCCAACTAGTCTCTAAAACTTCCAAAATCTTAAAGTAGATCTTCTCTCAGTGTAGGATTTCAATAATCAATATCAAAATTTATCACTTCTCATCATAACAATTTTTTTGAAGGAATTTAAATATTCTTCATGAATTCATAAAACTCAGTCTCCAATATCTCAACCTTTCTTCTAGACGTGATTCAAAATTTATACATTGGTATTTCTCAACACAAGCATAAGGACTTCATCAGCTGGTAGATGTTCTATAGAACTGCATAATGTTATCTTTCTTCAACTCATCCTCTTCCTTTTTCTTCAATTCCTCAAACTTAAGTAATATTTTGTATCACATGAATTGGTTTCAGAACCAATATCCTCTTCTTATTTTTCTTTTAGCCTCAGCTCACTCAATCTAAACTAAAATTTATGGATGAATTCCTCTTATTCTTTTCTCCTTTGATAGTAATACGATAATCTATTTCAACTTGGTATCAGGTTCCTTATTCTTCTTAGAGAGCTTCATGGGGTTTCTCTCCGTTCTCCACACTCTTGGTTCACTACACATATTATCTCTTATAACAACATATAGACATGACCATCTAATTACATGACATAAATAAACTATTTAATTACAATACATTCCCATGACCTTAAAGTTTTAGAGTTTTAGAGAATTATTATAAAACATTAACTAACAAAACTCATGTCTTTTTCAAATAATGGACATTTTTCATACTATATAAAAATTACTTATTCCATAATAAGTCTTAAACATATCTCACTAATTCTTCACATAATATACTATTCTAAACATTTCATAATTTTCTTATTTTTATAACCATGGGAAATGGAAGCATAAGAAAGTGATGATCTCAAATGCTCGGTAATGGTAAACATAAGTGATAAAAATCAAAGATCATAAGTGACCATAAGATAAGAATATGGGTATAATCATGATACATATGAAAGTTACACCCAATGAAGAATAAATCATAAATCATGGCATAATATAGCAATACATCATGAAATCTCTAAATATCATTGAAAAAAGGCATACTTGAGAGTTTTGGTACATTTATAAGCATACAAATCATAACATAGTCATAAAGGCCCAGAATTTTTATATATAAATATCACATAATTTGAGATGAATATTATATATATAACATTATGATCCATGTTATAACTATGAAGGATTACCGTATTTACAGACTACATACAAACTAACTCACTTTGAATAAAACTATTCCAAATTGAAACAAATGAAATGAACAAAACCATATGCACTTAAATTAAAGATTCACAACCCCAACCAAATGAAACAAGGCCAAATAAATAAAAACTTACCTAACCTGACTAAAACTGAATTTAAATGAACCTAATTAAATTTAATTAAACAAAAAAAAAACTAAATCAAATGAACTTAAACTAGGCCAAATTGAAAGGGAGAGTCACTAGGGCATCTATATGAAGGTCCTTTATGCCTCATCCATTTATATTATTTATTTATATATATATATATATATTATTTTGTTGTTTTTTATATTATGATTCTCATATATACTAGTGTGTCAGTTATGGTTTCATATAAGTTGAATATTTCTCGTTTCATTAAATATTCTTTCAATTGAACTTCAATATTATTTAATTTCTTTTACAAAATGACATATAAATTTTTTTATAGAATGAATAGAAGTTGGATGTATGAAACTGATTGGGTTTCAAGTGATTTTTAAAATAAGTTGGATAGATTTTTAGATTTTTCATTTGACAATGCTTTAGATAGTTGCCACATATATTTCCCATGTTATCACCGTGTTGGAAGACCTTGGTTGAGCTGTAGAGAAGTTAGATACCATATAACTGTATATGGTTTTCAAAAAGACTACTATGTGTGGTATCACAATGGGGAGAAAATGCAATCTCAAAATGATCATGATCCAAATGAGAGGAATGGATTGGAGAATTTGTTAAATGATTGTTTTCCATTTATTCGTCATCAAGAGAAGAAAGGGATGATGACCCAAGAAGACTTCGATACGAGAACACATGATGCATCTAATGAAAACTATGATGTTGATATGATGAAAAATTGAATGATACTACCATGACTCCAGTATATCAACAATGTGGTAAAATGAAGAAGCTGGAATTTTTAATCCGATTGTTTCATGGGAAAACAATGTATGGGATTTCTAATACTGTCATTGATTCAATTATTACCCTTTTCAAGTACTTTCTCCTAGATGATGTAGATATTCCCTCAAACTACTATATTTCATGGAAGTTAGTTTAGAAACTTTGATTAAAAAAACAAAATTCATGTTTTTCTGAAAGATTGCAGTTTATTCTAGGAGGAAACTACTGAACAGAATGATTGTATCAAATGTGGGACATCCTGATGGAAGCCAAAAGCTGATGAAACACCATCTTGTGTGACACAGAAAGTAATGTGTCACTTTCTATTGATCCCTATAATCTATTATATTTTTAAATCTGATGAAATATCAATAAAACATGATAGCATAATACCAAGAGAAAGAAGAATAATGACGAGTTGGTTCACCCTAAAGACTGATTTTCATGGAAGAGATTTGATGTTCGATATCCTGACTTTGTATCTAACATCCATAATGTGAGGCTGGGTATTTCATGTGATAGTTTTAATCTGTTTGGGTAGATGATTACTTCACACACCACATGGCTAGTTTTCATACATATTTATAACCTTTCTCCCTGTATGTGTATGAAAAAACCTTTCACTTTCATGAGTATACTCATATCTAGACATTCTGATCCCGACAATGATATAGATTTATACATGAAACCTTTAATAAAATATTTGAAACATATTTGGAATGTAGGTGTGCGCGCATACAATGCATGTTTGAAATATATATTTTAAATGAGTGTTTCACTTATGTGGACGATCAATGATTTTATGCTTATGAAATGATGTATGGATGGAGAACGAAGGGAAAACTATCATGTACTATTTTTATGAAGAATACATGATCTAGAAGACTGAAATATCATCATAGTTTCAGCTTTATGGGTCATTAGTGATTTTTCCCAATGGACCATCCATATAGGAATAATCGTCAAAGATTTGACAATACCATAGAGACCGACAATCCACCTCAGCATATGTATGGAACTAATGTGTTTAATTAATTACAAGATTTTAGTTTTTTATTAGGGAGGGGTTAGCTGAAATCTTGAAAGAGGAAGAATATTTCCACTGAAACCTGTTACAATTGGAATAAGAGGAGTATCTTCTTTGAGATGCCTTATTGGTCAAACAATTTGTTACGTCATTACTTAGACGTAATGCATATTGAAATGAATATATGTGAAATTTTACTTTCAATTCTTCTAAATATCAAGGGAAATACAAAAGATGATTTAAAATTTCAGCATGACTTAGTGGATTGGGGCATCAGACCAGAATTGCATCATGTGTGTATCAGTGAAAATAAATGGAAAGTTCCATGTGCTTCGTATGTGATGACACCTGTAGAAAAAAAAATTAATTTTTGGAAGCACTAGAGACTATTAACGTTCTTGATGGATATTCAAGAAACATATCAAAACATTTCAATAGAAAATAGTTAAAGTTGAAATCTTTAAAGACTCATGATTATCACATCCTTCTACATGAGTTGATTCCAATAGAAATCCACCATCTTCTATCCAACAATGTAAGGGTGTTAGTTATTCGGTTGTTCCATTTATTTAGAGATATTTGTGCTAAGAAGTTATCAAAGTCTTTCACTACTGGAATCTGGTGTTTTCTGAACGGTAATATAGCAATGGTTTGAGGAAACCGTTGCTATAGTGTAAAAGAAGGCAACATTTTACAATGGTTTTTTCAAACCGTTGGCAATGTGTATTTATTCCTAAGATTTCCCAGCGGTTTTCCAAAACCATTGGTAAAGAAAAGCTTTCCCAATGGTTTTTAAAAACCATTGGGAAAATTTTCCCCCAAATACCCAGCGCCCCAGCTCCCAGTCGGCCCGATTGCAGACCTAATCCATACCTCCTCCCGAAGTCTTCTCAGCCTCAAAACTCCTTCCAGATGAAGATCCTTCTTCAATCAAACAAATTTTTATTTCTACACTTCAAATTAGTAAGTTTTACCTTAGTTTTAGTGTTATTCCTCTTTTTTTCTGTTTGATGTTTTGATTTTGTCTAAATTAGAGTTATTGCTGTTGGAGTACCGAACCCTTTGGTTTGTTTTATGTTTTTTTTGTTATACACTTCATACATGGTAAAGGGTCTGTTTAGTGGGGTTTGTTTAGTGCGGGGGGGGGGGGGGGGGGTAAAGGGTTTGTTTTATGTTTTTTGTTTAGTGGGGTAAAGGGTTTGTTTTATGTTTGTTTTATGTTTTTTGTTTAGTGTGGTTTTATGTTTTATGTTTAGTTCAGGGGGTAAAGGGTTTGTTTTTTATGGATTGGAATTGTGAACACCCCCACCCCCACCCCCTGGACACCTCCCACCCCTGGACAACCCCCACCGCCTGTACACTCCCCATTGGACAACCCCCACCCCCCTGCACCCCCACCCTCCTAGACACCCCCCACCCATTGGACAACTCCTCCCCCACCCCCTGGACACCCCCACCCCACCCTCCCTGGACACCCCTCACCTCCCATGGACAACCACCCCCTGGACAACCCCCACCCCCTTGGACATCCCCACCCTTTGGACAACCCCCTCCCCCACCCCCACCCCCTGGATACCCCCACCCTTTGGACAACCCCCCAAGACACCCCCACTCCCCATACACCCCCACCCCCACCCTCCCTGGGACACCCCTCATCCCCATGGACAGCCCCCCATCCCCTTGGACAACCCCCACCACCTTCACCACCACTAGACACCCCCACCACCCCTAGACACCCCACCCCCCCTAGAAACCCTCTACCCCTTGGACAACCCCCCACCCACCCCCTTAGACAGCCCCCCCTGGACACCACCACACCTCCTAGACACCACCACACCTCCAAAGTGGATGACCAATTTTTAAATTGGAATTAACAATGTAGTTGATTTCTCCTTTTCCCAATGACATTTTCTAAGTGACCCATAGAGCCTTATAAATTGAATTTTTCATGTTTTGATAAATTGAATTTGTCATGTTTTGATATATTTAATTTTTCATGTCTATTGAATGGGTTGTTTGGAATGAAATGGCTAATGCATGATAGTTGGATTTCTTAATAAATAAAATGATTTTAAAGAAAAACACCCTAAGGGGGGCTATAGGAGGGGTAGGGGCTATCTAGGTCTGGGGGGCTGTCTAGGTGGGGGGTGGGTTGTCTAGGGGGTAGGGGGGCTGCAGGGGGGGCTATAGGGGTGTGGGGGAGGGGGGTATGGGCTGCCCCAAGGAGGGATGTGGGCTGTCCAGGGGGGGTCTGGGTGGGGTGTCCAGGTGGGGGAGGGGGATGTGGGGTGTCCAAGGAGGGGGGTGAGCTATCCAGGTGTGTGTGTGAGGGGGGGGGGGGGGGCTGTCCAGGTGGGGGGTGGGGGGATGTCCAGGTGGGGGTGGGGGTGGGCTGTCCAGGTGGGGGGTGGGGGTGGGCTGTCCAAGTTGGGGGGGGGGGCTGCAGGGGAGGGGGTGGGCTGTCTAGGGAAGGGATGGGCTGTCCTGGGGGGGGGGGTATCCAGGTGGGGGAGGGGGGGTATGGGCTGTCCAAGGAGGGGGGATGTATAGTGGGGGGTGGGGGGGGGGGGTGCTGTCCAGGTGTGGGGGGGGGGTGTCCAGGGGGGTTGTCGGGGGGGGGGGGGGTGTAGGGGGGTTGTAGGGGAGGGGGTGTGGGATGCCTAGGGAGGGAGTGGGTTGTCCAGGGGTGGTGGTGGGTGGGCTATCCAGTGTGGGGGAGGGGGGTGTGGGCTATCAAGGGGGGGTGGGCTATCTAAGGGGGGTGGGGTGGGCTATCCAAGTGGGGGGGGGGGGGTGTTGGTTGTCTAGGGAGGAGGGGGGAGGGTTGTTCAGGTATGGGGGGGGGGGTGTCCCGGTGGGGTGGGGGGTTATTCGGGTGGGGTGCAGGGGGTAAGGGGCTGCAGGGGTGTGGGGAGGGGGTGTGGACTGTCTAGGAGGTGGGTGGGTTGTCCACGTCCGATATTATACAAAAAAATAGGAATCAAATATAAACCAATGTATAGTTTCTTTCACATGTTAAGACTTTTCTTGAAGGTTCATACCAACACTCACTCTTAACCTTCCAAGAAGAAGTGATCTTTGTAAAGAAATATCACTCAGTTTCTTATTCACTATCCATATTGATCTCATAAAAATTTAACATTCGTACAAATCCATATCACCTAATGATATAACAAGGCTCATACTCCTATGCATAGTGTCCCATCAAAACATGGCTCATAAAATCCGATCCACATATGATATTTGGTGGTGTGTTTACAATTGGTTGTGTTGTTATTTATATGTATGATATTCATGGTTTACACCAATAGTCTTCTCGATCATCTATAATAGGCTTGAAATCATTCTACAATTGGATAAAGATTGGATTTTATGACCCTAGTTTGGGGGTGGGAACCCCCACCCCTTGGACAACCCCCACCCCCTTGGACAACCCCTCCACACCATGGACACCCCCACCCCCCTGGACAACCCTTCCACCCCTACAGACAGCCCTTCCACCCTCGTGGACAGCCTGCCCACCCCCCATGGAAAGCCTGCCCACCCCCCATGGACAGCCCGCCCACCCACTGGACACCCTGTACCCCCCCTGGATAGCCCCGCCACCCCCCGTGGAGAACCTGCCCGCCCACCCCATACCCCACTGGATATCCCCTGCCA